>AWVW02030380.1:0-12138 GCA_000500225.2 Phytophthora pinifolia
ATTGGCCCTGCCTGTCCGTCGCGACGAGTTTTGGTGGTGCTGTAGTTGGTTCAAATCTATCTTCCTCCTGTCCCGCCCGAGATGCTCATGCGGCTGATCTGGCCCAGGTACTCCGAGTACGAGTACGAGCCGCCGCTGAAGCTGGCCCGGTCTTCTACGAGTTTCCAGAAGAAGCGGCCCTCGGCCGGGTCGCCCTCGCGCATGATCACCACGTTCTGGTGCGGCAACCGCTCGGCGCGGATCGCCGACAGGATGGCGTCCACGCGGTTGCTTGTGTCGTCGTGCGGGGCCAGAAGTCGCAGCTGAGCCACCAAAAAAGTTAAAAGAGTGAGTAACACTCACCCGCCAGTCCAGACAAGCGCGCTCTTGACTCACCTGACTGCAGTCCACGCCCTCCATGGACGGCACGCCAAAGAGGCTCTCCAGCAGCTCGGGCGGCGCCGAGCGGCCCACCCAGAGGTACAAGCTCAGCGTGTCGTCCAGCAGGAACACGCCGTCGCACTGCAGCCGCTCGATCGAGAGGTTGACCACCGGCGGGAGCACGATCGACTGGGTGCTGGCCGTCTCGTTGCCTTCCGCGCCGGCCTGGTCCTCGGCGACAGGAAGACCCGCCTCCGGCGGCATGTTGTGCAGCGCAAACATCCGCGGGTAGATGAACACCCGCGACAGCTCGACGGGCATATTGTTCAACTGCATCGAGCACAGCGTTAGAAAGCACAGCGTGGGGAAGCGGGAGGCCTGGCGTACCTCATACTGCAAGAACGCGCGCTCGTCCACGTTCAGGTCGGTGCCGCCGCGCAACGTCGAGTTTTTCAAAAGGGACATCTGCAGCCATCGGATCAAAACACGCCGGTGAGACTCACTGACGAGCCACTCGCTGAGAGCATGGACGTACGATGTACAGGGGCATCAGCTGCAGAGACTCCGGGAGGTGCAGCTGGTATCCAGATGCCTGCTTGGCTCCGTACGCGCCCGAGTTGCGGTAAGCGCGAACGATGTCCGCGCACTGTGTCTGCAGCCGCGACCGGCCACTGTCTAGGCCCGTCTTGAGCGCAATCTCCAGCGCGTGCTTGGCCATGACGTTGCACAGAGCGTCCTGGTCGACCTGGCGGAAGAGCTCCGCGTACACTACAACAAGGAAATGGCGGGGTAAGTAGGCGCACGTCCGTCAATTCGACCATCCAGCACAGCAGCGTACGCTTGGTGACAGGAATGCAGACCGTGTGCACGCGGATACGGCGCTCGCCGCCCGAGTTCGTGTACAGCAGCCCAGCCTGCACGGAGATCGTCGAGGACGTCAGCAGAGCGTCGCTGTGCGTGATTTCAACAGCGAACGTCGAATCTGCGTTGCACGTGGGAAGCGCGAGCAGATCCGGTCCACGCAAGAAGAAGTTGCCGTAGAAATTGGCGAGGCGCATGCCCTTCGTGCAGCGCACGCGCATCACAGCCTCCCACGCAGTCTCACGGACGAGACAGTGCGCCAGCTCCTTGCTAAACTTCTCGCCGTCCCGCTCGGCGTTGAAGCCCGGGTAGTAGTATACTTGGCCTGCCGAGTACTTCGACAGCGATCCTGTATCCATCATGCCGGCATCTCGTTAGCTACATGAGTCGAGCCACTGCAAAGCAGCAAACAGCTTACCCATCGAGGCGATATCAGTGTACATGGAAGAAAATAGGAACATATCAACGCTAACTTGCTGGCGGCAGAAATCGATCGCATTGGTGCGGTAGAACCTGCAGCAAAGGGGTGTCAGGAGAACACACGGCCATCACAATCCTCCCAGTACGGCCACGTACGTATCAACGGGCTGCAGCAGCGTGTGCTCCTTGTCAGTTCCGTAAAAACGCGGGTTATCGCGGTTCCGGAGAGCCCCTTGACCGGTAGAGGGCAGTGAGTTCTGGAACACCATCATTTTACCGCCAATTGATGACTGCACGAGGGAAAACACCAACCGATCAACAGAGGTCAGCCTCATGCCGTCACGCTACGTCAAAGCAGCACCGTACCATAAGCTTGAAGGCAACGCGGATGGCAGGTCCCAGAGCAGTCTCAGCCGAGCGCGAGTTTTGGTGAATTGCCGGTAGAGTTTCAAGCAGCATCTCCACGACCTCACGGGAGTCGCTCAGGTTCACAAGCAGCTCGTCGGGGATGGGGATGAACAGCTCGTCCAGGTCGGCCACTACCATCATTTGCGGCGCCTTCAACGTCGACTGGCAGCATCAATACAAGTGTCAAGAGTTAACCTGCATACGGAGCGGCAAATGGGGCTGCTGCACGAACCTTTAGGTTGTAGAAGTGGATGGAGTTGTCGTACGTGAGGAAACCCACGCGCGTGCGCGGGGCGCCAGGCAAGTTGTCAAGCTGCTCCCTGATAGTGTCCACGGCAATCTGAACGGAGCCGGAGGCCACAGCCGTAGCCGAAACATCGATCACGAACACGAAGCAGGGCGGCTGGGGAGGGCGCATCATGTACTCGGAAGGCGCAATGATCTCCACGCTGCCCGAGTTGAGTTCCGGGCGCTCGTCGCGGTCCTGGCGCAGCTGGTTGGCGCCCAAGTGGCAGAAATACGAGCTGGCAACGTCGTTGGACACGCCGCAGAGGTTGCATCGCCAGCGACGGCCATTATCCACCCACTGCACGAACGGGTTCATGTACGTGCGGCAGTGGCGGCAACGCACAACGCCGGTGGGGCCGAAATTCACCACATCCAGGTCATTCCCCTCCTCGGGAGGCGCCAACGGGCGAATGATCAGTCCAAACGTGAGCTTCGACTTGTTCGCGTGCTCGAGCGAGTGCGGCAGCGAATTCACTGTCAAGCGCATGTACCGCGGGTCGCACTGCGCCGCCACCATCTCCTCTGTTATCGGGGAAGGCTGTTGAGCCTGTTGGCCCTGGAATCCCGGCTGCCCATAGCCATCTGCAATGATATCAAGAACAAGAGTCAGCGCCATCAACGCTCACCACCGCAGCACCAGACGACGCACCGTTCATCATGTCATTTGGCTGCTGGAAGTTCCCGCTTGGCAGGCTGTTTGGGGCCTTGAGCGGCTGCTGCTGGCTCATCATGGGCTGCGAAGGCGGCTGGTTCATAACCGGAGGAGCTCCTGGGGGCGCCATCCCGCCCATCGGCGGGGGAGGTGCTCCTCCCATCGGTGGCGGTCCTCTGGCGGCCTGGCCTGCGTTAAGTCCCATGTTGGAGAACTGCTGGGAGAGTCCGTTCTGGCCGATGGGGGGTCCCTGGCTCATGGCTCCAGCAGGTGGAGGCGGGCCGGGCGTACGCACAGCTTGGCCCATTGGGGGCGGGCCACGCATCATCGGCGACTGCGTGTTGGGCGCGCCACGCGGCGGGCCGTAACCGGGACCGCCGCTCATGGGTGCGGCCCCGTACTGCTGCTGCATGTGCGGAGGTGGCCCCGAGGGCTGGCTGGCCGGTCCGGAGAAGCCGCGAGTCGGGGGCTCAAACCCGCGCGGAGGTTGCTGAGGCGGCAGGGAGCCCGTCGAGGGCGGGCCGTTCGCGCTGGCGCTGCGAATGAAGGCCGGCCCACCACTGCCCGAGAGCGGCGCGTTCACATGCGCCGGGTTGAAGGGGCGGAAGGCACCAGCATGTGGAGGCTGCGACTGCGGAGGCTGTTGCATCTGCTGCTGCGGCTGAGAAGGAGGCGCCGCGCCGCCGTACGGCTGGTACGGAGGGTTGTTCATGCTTTGGCGTTTCCGGATATCTGTCGATCGTCCACGCGGAGGGTTCCTACACAACCTATGTTCTGGGATGTAGAACCTGGCATAATGACTAGCTTCAACACTCATCGGCCGGCACTATCCAAGCATTCACGATGGCTCAAGAGAAGACGCCCATGTTGCCACCAAGGCGTGAAGACCCGCGACGCAGTCGTCACTTGGTGCTGGCGGTGATCGGACTGCTGGTTGCGCCTCTGCTGCTGCTCGCGACGGTCATGAGCTGGAAGGAGAATGTGTCACAAGGTGGTGCAGTGAGTCTGGAGAAGACGCTGGTGGCGACGACCAACGCGGAAGGTACGGCGACGACTAACGCGGAAGGTACGCCGACGAATTTGCTGGCCGAGTGCGACGAGAGGTTCTTCACGCAGACGCTCGACCACTTCGACGTGGGCGCGCCCACCTATGAGCAGAGATACTTCGTCTGCGACCGCCACTTCCGACCGGGGGGTGTCATGTTCTTCTACGTGGGCAACGAGGCCGACGTCGAGCTGTACCTGAACCACACGGGACTCATGTGGGAGAACGCCGACGAGTTCGGTGCCATGCTTGTGTTCGCTGAGCACCGGTACTTCGGCAAGTCGGTTCCGTTCGGCAAGGACGTGACCAAACACATGCGGTACCTGTCGACGGAGCAGACGTTGGCGGACTACGCGGTGCTGATCACGTCTTTGAAGACGGAGTGGCGTCGCGACGTCCCGGTGATTGGGTTTGGTGGTTCGTACGGCGGCATGCTGGGGTCCTGGTTCCGGATGAAGTACCCCCACGTCATCGACGGCGTCGTCGCGGGTTCTGCTCCCATCCTGTCGTTCCTCGGGGATGAAGTTCCTCTGGACAAGGGCTCGTTCGAGCTGATCGTGACGTTTGATGCTTCGGTGAAGGCGGGCTCAGCTCCGAATTGTGTGCCCAACATCCGTCGGACGTGGCCAGCGATGAAGAAGCTGGGGGCGACGGAGCAGGGCCGTGAGCAGTTGAAGAAGTCGCTGTCGCTCTGTGACTCCGTCAAAGTCGAGTCCGAGGCGGATGTGGACGAGATCATGGACTGGGCCAAGTCGGCTTTCGACTACTTGGCCATGGGCAACTACCCGTACCCGTCGTCTTACATCATGAATGGTGTCAGCGTGCTGCCTGCATATCCTGTCCGTGTGGCGTGCTCCTACGTGGCAGAAGAGTTCGCTGCGGATGATGATGTTGGTCTCCTGTCCGCCTTCTCCAAGTCGTTGAGTGTGTACTACAACAGCACGCAGGACCAAGACTGCTACGAGCTCAGTGCGTCGTCCAACGCGTCGGCCCTGGACTCGGACTTTTGGGACTACATCTTCTGCTCTGAGATCTACCAGCCGCAGAGCGTTGACGGTGTGAACGACATGTTCTGGCCCATTGCATGGAACTTCAGTGCGGACAACGAAAATTGCAAGTCCGAGTGGGGGATCGAGATCCGTCCGCTCTGGGCCACGACGCAGTACGGCGGGCGTAAGGCGCTGAGAGCAGCAAGCAACATCGTCTTCAGCAACGGCAACTACGATCCGTGGTCGGGCACGGGGGTGCTGCAGAACTTCTCGGACTCTGTCGTTGCGCTGACGGTGGAAGGCGGCGCCCACCACCTCGATCTCATGTTCAGCAATGAGCTCGATACGCCGTCGGTTCTGGCCGTGCGTGAGGCTGAGAAGCAGCATATGCACAAGTGGGCGCGCGAGTTCTACGATCACAAGATTGCCATCGCCAACGAGTAAACCGAGCGAAAGGAAAAGGGATGAGGCCAGGAGATCGATGAGGCAGAGAAGCGGAGTCGTCTTGTACAAAGCAATCGACGCAGCAACAAACCATTTCGTAGATCCAATGAGTTCGGGATGAAAGCCACTTCAACTTGGCAGTGTCATGATGTGCGATCATTTTGTAACCAAGTACCTCGACTCAACTGAGATTCATACACCAACGCGACACAAGCTGAGCGCGCCGGCCGCCGAGGATGCGGAGGACTCCAACTTCTGGGACTGCATTTACTGCGCCGACCGACGGAGTGGACGACATGTTCTGGAGCGCACCCTGGAACTTATCGGCAGATAACGCGGCATCGACGCCCACATCGCGTGACCGACGGCGGACGTCGCTTCTTGGAAGTCTCGTCTTCAGCAACGGGAACTACGACGCTTGCTGCCACAGGCGTGCTGCAGAACTACTCAGACGCGGTTGTTGCCGTGCACATTGAAGGCGGCGCTCTCCACCTTGACCTCGGACCCGAAGCCATTGAAGCCGCCCAGAAGCAATGAGTTTTATCACCATAAGGCCGCTGGATGGCGAAGCGCTGTGCCGTCCGCACCTACGTCATCTTGGTTGGTGTGGAAAGACGAACTTTCCATCGCCAGGATGAGAAGATCTGCTTGAATCGAAGCAGACGGACACTCGAGGTGGAAGGAGCTGTGACAGCGTCATCCTGCAAAGCCCACCCTCGTTGCATCGACGCATTACGGGTCTTGGCGCATATCGCTGGCGACACGTCCAGCCCTCTTGGACCTCGGGCCGGTCCGCTCGTAGACACGGGCGCATTGCCACATGACGGTATCGTAGCGGTTGAGGCGAGAGCTTCATGTACATGGTCACAATACACTGATTTATTATGATAAATAAGCTGGGGGTCGCCCCATTAGCGCTGCGCTCCCGGGGCTTGAGCTCGATGACTCGCAGGCCCGGGACGCAGAATTCTACCGCTTGGTGTCCAAGCGGTCCACGAACTTCTCGAGCCGGCGGCGACACGCGTCGCGCAGGCGCTTGGTGGACAGGAGCTTCTTCCACGGCGCCTTCTTCTGCTCCTTGTTGTACACGACCAGCGTTCCCGTGTAGATTTGCTCCACCTCCTTGACCTGGCGTGGCGCGAGATCCGGCTCGCCGGCCGCCACCGAGCGTTCGTAGGATTGCGTGAGCTGCGCCGCCACGTACAGCGCGTCGATCCAGTCGCACGTGCGCTCGCGTTCGTAGGCGAAGAGCTCCATGTTCTCGCCCGCGGGGCCGCGCGCGAGGATGCCGCCGATATCCGTGGCGCGCACACCCGCGACGGCGATCTGCACGACAGCCACCGTGTCGTCTGCGCCCTTGGAGAGCCACAGCAGCTCGTTCCGCAGCCGCGCGTACATTTTGAGCCAGCAGTCGGCGTCCTTCTTCCAGTACATCCAGCCCTGTTCACAGCACTCCTCGCTCTCAAGCTCCTCGTCCACGTCGTCGTAGTCCTCCATGAGCCCGCCGTACGAGCTCGAGGCCGTGGACAGCGACGTGAGCGACTCGGACGACGCTGACGTGGACGCCGTGCGAGACGACAGCATGCTGAAGTTGCCGAGTGTCGCGCGCAGGCTGCTCGTGGACTTGCCGCACGCCGCGCTGAGGCTCGCGCGCTGCTGCTGATGCCGCCGCGACGGCATCGCCGTCAAGGACAGTCGCCGCATTATAGTGCAGTTTCGATCCGTCTTGCAATTTGCGAAGTGATGATGGAACCAGAGGGTGCCTTCGGCTTGCTGAGCCGCTCTGTCCGTTGCAATGAGCGCCTCAGATGGTTTGCTCTATACATAGACGAACCATTCGAAGATCTAGAGAGACAGAAGTCCCCGGACGCAGCGGCAAGTTGTTGGGCAACATCAATGATGGTCCATCAGGTGGAAATTTGCCGCGTGCGTCGTAAACCGCAAATCTCGCAGAGTTGGGGCTCACCGTCTCAAGGGCAACGACGGGCGCAAATATTCATGTCGACGGCAACAGTCAAACTGGCGCACGCGAGGCACCTTGGACTTGACTCAAGAAACGATCTCATTTTGCGTTTTAAATATGGTGGCTAACTACTGTACCACTCAGCCACCTGGCTAATACCAGGAACCGCCGACGCTTCCTTCCTGACGTACGACTTGAGAACCTTGGTCCTCCGGTATGCGATGCCGGCTGTAATCACCGACCCTTCCGAGGCCATCGGTGACCGATTCGGGCACCGGTGCGGCAGACTGGGCGAACGGGAGCTGGCGCACTTGGCGTGCTTCAAATTGCTGACTTGGATGACAATTGGTAATCTGCGCTGAAGCTCACCGCGTGGGGCGCCCGAACTTGTGCCGCCAGCGATCGGCCATCCGCTCGATGGCGGCCTTGGTGCGCGCGCGCGCGCTGGCCCGGCGATAGGACACGAGGCTGCCGCGGTAGGCGCTGTTGCGCGGCAGTCGCCTGGCCTCGAGCTCGGTGATGCGAAAGAACTGTGAGGTGAGCGCGGAGGCCTCCTCGAGCCGATGGCGCCATGTGCGGAAGGTGTCCTCGTCCAGCAGCCATATCTCCATGTCCTCACCATTCGGGTCCACGAGCCGCAGCTGACGCTGGCCAGACACCTCGACGCTCGAGACGGCGATCTGCAGGAATAGCGTGCGGCTCGAGTGGTTGCCCTTGAAGAGCCACAGGAACTCGTTGTCCTGCACGCCGTACACCTTGGTCCAGCAGTGCACGTTGCTGGCATCGCGCTGCCAGTACATCCAGTCCTCCAGCGTCTCGGACGCTGACGGCACTGACGGCGACTCCAGCACCATGGCGCGCTCCGACGACTCGGTCGAGAGGAAGGTGCTCATGTTGCTGCCGACGCTCGCGCGCTGCTCCACGAGACTGCTGAAGGAGCTCATGCTACCGACCTGCTTTCGACAGTATTCGCCCAGCGCCTCCAAATCGCGAATGCGCTGTACGAAGCTCAGCGCGTCGAGCTCGTCGCAGCACAGCCGGCAAATGCATCTGGGAGATTCTGCATGGAAACCGCTGCTTCAGTTTTGAGGCTCCAGGCTCCAGGGTTGAGTTTTACGGCGCACACTGAATACCCTGCTATCACGGAATGGCTTATATTTATCGTGTTGTGGCGGGTCACTTCTAAACTCCGTGGGCAAGTGTTTCATGAAAGACTGCAATACTGAATATACGATCTGGATCTGATATACGCGTCTCGACCCTCGGACAGAGAGAAAGGAGGGCTGCTTCGTCACGGGTGCTGGGCAATTGCCATTGGTTGGCGCAAGGCAGCAGCTGACGCAACGTTTGGCCCAAAACAAGCTTTGCTTGTTGGTTTAGCACCGATGGCATGGGCGCTGCCAAATGCTTTTCGTGAAGCTGCCACGGTGCAAACCGACTCTGGCTCCGGTGCTCGCCGAATCCAAGGAGGCGCGACAGAAGGACCCGTCGTCATAAGAGGTGGTTGACCGCGAGCACCGAAGAGTCTGCTATTGTTGGCCCCCATCCATAATAATGGTGACAGCAGGATCACGCGGCGGTGGTTGTTGTGGTGGGGTGCGTGACGTACGACGCGACGTTCACCTGCCAGCCTTGTCCGTTAGGCTATCGCTGCTGCGATGCCGCAATGAAACGAAGCAGCCAGATGTTGCTGCATGTTCCGGAACGCTGTCGTTACCACGGCGTTTCCTGGGGCCTCGGTCGTGCCGCTCGGCAGGCTCTATGCCTGCTGAGATTGCTGTGCCGCTGACTCTGCACTTTGCTGCAGCCTTCAGCTCGAGGATAACGCTTGGCCGCTTCAAGATCGCAAGTCAATATAGACTAGGCACCGGGAGCTGGTCGTCAAACGGTTGGTTGCTGGCCGGCAGCGCCGCCACCAAGCAGCGGCAAATCGCAAACGGTGGCGGCGCGATCATTTTGGGGCGAGCATTACTGTTGGCGACATGAACCTACAACTTCTAGGCGCAACCCGAAACTGTGCTTGATTGTACACATTGCAAATCCAGGATATCCAAGTTATAAATAAATAAATCAGGATGTTCGGCGGGCCTCAGAATCCTCTTCGAAGAGCGGATCAATTCGAAGCTGCCGCCATGACGGACCCGTATCCACCCGCGCAGACGGCGGAGCTGCATCTTCGCGTGCCGGTCGACTACGGCACGTCCTCCGTGGAGGCGCCCCACCGCTGGGACTACGTGATCGTGTTCCCGAATCCGCCCAAGCGCGTGATCGAGGTGAGCGACGAGCGCGACACCATCATCAAGCGCCTGCGCGGCGCTGGGCTGCGGCTGCGGCTCTTCTACTCGGTGGGCAAGGAGCTCGTCTTCTGCAAGATCCGCGCGCCCGAGGAGCTCATGCGGCGCGAGGCTGAGGTGCTCAAGATGCACTTGCAGCTGGACCCGGCCGAGCTGCGCCACGCCTCGTTCAACGGCATCCCCGAGTACGGCATCGCGCCCTTCCCGATCCGGGACGTCAAGCAGACATACCGCTACTCGCCGTTCGACTACATCTTCGCGCCCTACTTCCAAGCGCGGGACCTGCAACACTTCTACACCAAGAAGGGCTCCAACGGCTCGCTCTTCTCGAGCACCGACCGCATCGGGCTCATCGAGCACATCATCACCAATCACCAGACGGGCGCCGGCCAGGACATCGACCGCCTGGTCTACGAGGGTATCATCGTCGAGACCTACCCGTTGCACGAGGAGGAGGAGAAGATGAGGCTCAAGGAGCGCTGGATCGTGTGGAATACGTCCCCCATGAACCAGCCCTTCGACCGCATCTGCCAATACTTTGGCGTCAAGGTGGGGCTCTACTTTTTGTATCTGGGCCACTACACCAAGTGGCTGCTGTACCCGACGCTGGTGGGCATCGTCGCCGGTATCGTGAGCTACTCCATCCCCCACGACGACTACAACACCGTGTTCGCCTACATCTCGCCAATCTTCGGAGCTTTCATGACCATCTGGATGACCATCTACCTCGAGAACTGGAAGCGGCTCAACTCACGGGAGACGCTGCGTTGGGGGACAGCGCACTTCTCCGAGACAGTGAATCTTCGCCCGCAGTTCTACGGCGAGCGCATTCCCTCGCCCATCGACGGCAAGTCCACGCGATACTTCCCACCGCACGAGAAGCTCAAGCGTGTGGCGTACAGCTGGGTCGTTATCTCCTTCCTCATCCTGATCGTGTTTGTGATCGTGTCGTCGATCTTCATGCTGACGTACGACCTCACCAAGGGCGGTGACTCGGACAAGCTCGTCCTGGACAACTACAAGTATGGCTCGATCGTGTCCTCCCTGGCAAACGTCGTCCAGATCACCATTATGACCAAGATCTACAACTACGTGTCGATCGTACTCGTGGACCAAGAGAATCACCGCACAGACATGGAATACGAGAACAGTCTCATCGTCAAGACCGTCATCTTCCAGTTTGTGAACAATTACGCGGGTCTTTTTTACGTGGCGTTCCTGAAGGAGGGCTTCGAAGGGTGCGACACCAGCTGCATGCACGAGCTCGAGTACATGCTTGCCATCGTGTTCTGCTCCAGGCTCTTTGTGGGCAACATCACTGAGGTGGCCATTCCGCGCTTGTTCGTGTACATGAGCAAGTATCGTCTGCTAGGCCACTTGGACGACTACAAGAAATCCGACGCTGAGCGCGAGCTCTTTATGGCCCAGTACGATTGGCACGGCACCTTCGACGACTACACCGAGATGGCGCTTCAGTTTGGCTTCACGACCATGTTCGTAGTGGCTTTCCCATTCGCGCCATTGCTCTCGTACGTGAACAACTTCTTCGAGATCCGTCTGGACGCCTACCGCCTGGTCTTCGAGTCGCGCCGCCCTCGCCCGCGCAACGTGCGCAGTATGGGGTACTGGTATCAGGTGCTGCAGGCGTTCGCGGCCATCTCGGTATGCACGAACGGCGCCGTGATTATCTTCACGGGCGACTTTTTCAACCACCTCGAGACGTCAACGCGAGTGTGGATGTTCTCGATCTTTCTTGGCGGCATGTTCCTTTTCAAGTACTTCCTCGAGGTCTGCATCGACGACGTGCCGGAGGACGTGGCCGTGCAGAAGTACCGCCAGGAGTTCCTCATCAGCAAGTGTCTGTACCACATGCCCGACGACGACGTCAACTGCCCGATCGGCGACGACTACGATGACCCGGAGGATATGCTCACCGTCGACGATGAAGACTCCCTGTGAGCGTCTTCCATTTGCATGCTTGTGTAGGTTCGTACAGACATAATATTAAAAACACCACAGATCCGTGGTTTTTAATGTGCTGTCGACCTTTTGTAACGTACAAGTAGTTTAAAAAAAAATGCCGTGCTCGGAAGCTTTTTTGCGTGTTCAACAAAATGGCTCAGCGCTCCCATTTGCAACGATAGCTCCATACTCGATAAGTGAAGTAGATGGGGAAAAACATCGATGATCAAATTCCAATATCAATTGGCATTGACCGCGACGACCAGACCTGAAAACCATGCTCGATACCAGACTTGTTCCTGTCCGTAACCGCAGCCCAGGCACACCGCATGCAGCGCCGCATCATCTGCCCAGTCAATCGCAACTCCAGGTTCATTTCCACTTCATTCGCTGCACCCACTCATCCGAGGTCGCATTCCAATGTGCGTTTTTGACATCGGAATTCTTCTTCT
>KV730097.1:515-11204 GCA_000500225.2 Phytophthora pinifolia
GAATCGATATGACGGGTTTATGCGTTTCTGAAAGGGGAAAGTTTCGTTTTTGGCCTGTGGGTGATTCGGCCTTTGTCGTGTGGCGCACACGCTAAGCGCACTACACACACGGACGAACGCACGGCAGGTACAGACGGGTCCGTGGTTGGAAGAGCTGCCGCCACACAAACGTGGCTAGGGCCTGCAAAAACAGCACCGGTACGAACCGGTGAAATGTAGCCATGTGTACATCGGCCCCAGAACACGAATACTATACACAGTTCTTAACGAACTGTGAATTATACTGGGATAGGAAAGTGATAGCCCAGCCCCCACAGGATTATATGTGCAGCCGCTCAAGTTAATCTGTTTGTCAGTAGAACCTCTAGATTTTATACAGAGCTAGCCATGTGACGTGAAGGTCGCTCGTAAATGACTCAAGCAACATGATCGAGATCGTATAAGTATCTGCAAGGTATCACCATTTATACGTTCCACAAGCTTATACATAATCTAAGAAGACACAATATCATAACGGCTATCTATTTTTAGAATGAATAGGACCCAGTCATATCGACCCTGGATAAAATCCATAGAATTTCGCCACAACCTCGTCATGCCGTCATCGTGTCCGCTGCTGGCGGAGAGCCGCACGCTCATCGACTCGCTGGGCTACGTGGACACTGAGTACAACTCGCCGCAGTCGCAGCAGCAGGTGCAGGCGCTGATCCGGGCGGAGATGGCGTGTTTTTCGCCCCCAAAGGACCAGTACCTGGCCTACCTGCCTTCCTACTCGCCCACCTTCGGAGGTAGAACGCGTCTGCAGACCGAGTTCAAGCGCGTGGCGGCCAAAGTGCCGCTCGACGCCATCGATATGAATCGCTACCAGGTAAAGGCGCCAACAGGAAAGCACGCCGAGAGTCTGAAGGCCTGGGAGCAAGCCATCAAGCAGCTGGGGGTGGCGGTAGAACACCAGGGCAACAGGTAGGATTGTTCTTCTTTTGATGAAGTATATTAAACAGTAGAACAAAAGTGTAGGATACTGATTAATGGTGTATTGGTGCAGGGTGGTGAACCTGGAGCTGCAACAGGGCTACGGCACCAAGCTGGCCAAGGTGCGGGCAGCGGTGCTGGACGGCATGAACGCTCAGTACGAGCGTGTGGTGAAGGAGACCAAGGCGGCGTCCGACAAGATCAACCTGGCCAGGCAGCAGGACCAGACGCGTAACGCCGCCAAGATGCGCAGCTACCAGAGCCGGTACTACGAGCTGCTCGCCAAGAACGCGTCCATCAAGCGAGCGTGCGCCACGCAGGAGCATCGGCTACAGAAGATGGCCAAGACGGCGTGATATTGACTTCCATATGATGGGAGCTTCGGAAGCGATGATCTCTCTCTTGTCGCCTCTTTTGCATTTGCTGGTGGAATAGTTTTGTCAGCCAGTTGAAGCCGACGGTGACAGATATGGTGTGCCGCAGTCAACTGCTGACCACCCTACAGACACGAAGATGATCCGATTGTTTATTTGAGCTACTCATGTGCTGGCTAACAAGCCCCACGATTGAAGTTCTCTGTTCGCATATTCCTATGCTGAAGGGTACTACTATTTACTAACGCGAGCTTTGATATGCGCGTATTCAAAGCTATTTGTTCTTTCGAAGTCTGCACTCAATGTTGCTGACACTATTCAATGTTGCTTTAACGACCCCATACTCAAATCAAGTGAATCTTCCCGTTAAACGAGCTGGGTCTCATCCATCACCGTGGGGCTGAGCTTCACTCGTCGAAAAGCTCCGAATCCGTCAGTCTCCAATAAATACCGACTTTTGCAATGCGTGCCATGCAGATTGCCCGTCGCGTCGCCGCCGCGCGCGCGCTCTCCACTGCCTCGCGTCTGGTTCCCCGTGCCGCCGCACCCTTCCTGTCCACCTCGCTGACCACGCGCCAGTCGCTGCAGGCTACGCCCATCCGCACGTTCGCCACGGACGGCGACGACTTCTTCCTGGAGGACGACGAGGAAGACTCCTTCGTGCAGTACCCGCCCGTGGCCGCGCGCGTGCAGGGCCAAGCGCCCAACTTCACGGCGCAAGCCGTGGTGGACGGTGACATCACGGACTTGTCGCTCGACACGTACCGCGGCCAGTACGTGGTGCTGTTCTTCTACCCCAAGGACTTCACATACGTGTGCCCCACCGAGATCATCGCGTTCAACGACCGTGCCGAGGAGTTCAAGGCGCTCAACGCGCAGCTGCTCGCCGTGTCGTGCGACTCGCCCGAGAGCCACTTGGCCTGGA
Organism: Phytophthora pinifolia; assembly: GCA_000500225.2. Taxonomy (NCBI): domain Eukaryota; phylum Oomycota; class Peronosporomycetes; order Peronosporales; family Peronosporaceae; genus Phytophthora; species Phytophthora pinifolia. The sequence goes on from KV730097.1 coordinate 2,787, forward strand.
CGCGCCTGCCGCGCAACAAGGGCGGCCTGGGCAAGATGGACATCCCCATCGTGTCGGACATTACCAAGGTCATCTCGGCTAAGTATGGCGTGCTCGTGGAGCAGGACGGCGTGGCTCTGCGTGGCCTCTTCATCATGGACAAGGAGGGAGTGCTGCAGCAGATCACCGTCAACAACATGCCCATCGGCCGCAGTGTCGACGAGACGCTGCGTCTCATCAAGGCGCTGCAGTTCGTCGAGGAGCACGGCGAGGTGTGTCCGGCGAACTGGCAGCCTGGTGACAAGACCATCAAGGCGACCCCCACGGACAGCTACGAGTACTTCTCGACGGTCAAGGACGAGGCCGACGACGATGACGTCGCTGGTCTCACGCTGGTCAAGGACAAGGCTCAGTTCGAGGCTCTGATCCAGACCGGCAAGCCTGTGGTGGCCGACTTCATGGCCCCGTGGTGCGGCAAGTGCCAGCAGATTCTGCCGACCGTGTTGAACCTGGCCGAGGCGCACCCCGAGGTGACGTTCGCCAAGTTGGACGTGTCCATCCCGGAGGTGGAGAAGCTCAAGGACGAGCTCGAGGTCGGCGCGTACCCGGAGTTCCGCTTCTTCAAGGACGGCAAGGAGGTCCACGAGAAGATCTCTGGCTACAAGAAGAGCCTGCTCAAGGCCGCCGTGCAGAAGCTGCTCTAATTTACTGTCCTCCTCCCGTCGAGCACGGCTGGCTAGCATGAAGACCCGCCCGTTTCAGCAACAATTTCAAAGACAACGCAATGCACAAGTGCAAAGTGCCACGTTCAGATCCCACCTACGCATTGCCAGCATCATAACGCGCGCGAGCGAGTCGCTGTCTGCGCTCCTTCTCGGAGGTGACATCCGAAAGGTCCACCGACGCTGAAAGCGGTGCCTTGGAGCCGAGCCCCGCCGTCTCACTCCTTCCAGCTTGCCCCGCTGCCTTGATGGGGGCTGTGATGCCTGTGCCATGCTTGCCTAGACCTTGGCCGCTTTTCCACCCCATCATCTTGAGCATCTTGCCGCCGATGCCTGACTCGAGCGAGCTGGCACTCGGTTCAGGGTCCGCCTTGCCAGCTGGAGTAGGTCCATCCCAGCGCTTGCTGCCAGCGGGTGGCGCTTCCTCTCCTTGTCGCTGCTTCTTGGCGTCCCGTTCCAGCTCCTTTTCGTGTTCTCGGTACTGCGCAGCGATGTGTTGCTTGTTCTCCTTCGCCTTTGCCAAGTTAGCCAGGTGCAGCTTGGACAGGGTTTCGTGCTTGCGAAGCATCTCCAGCGACCCGAACTTACGTCGACAGAGCAGGCAAATCGGGACTTCCTGCGGGACATTCGTCAAGGCGTCAAGAACCGAGTCAGCAGCGTTCGCCGCCACACTCTCGCTGTTGTTTGCGTGGGATGTCGCTCGAGCTGGCGTCGCACTGGGGCCTTCTCGCTCCGCTGTCTTGGCTTCACGCTGTCGCTGAGACCACTTGGCGATATCATCCGCACTCTTTCGCTTCGTGCCAACGCTGGCCAGGCTCGCTCCACTTGCAACAGAGGCGACAGGGCCGCCTCGTGGCGTTGTCGTGTGGCCGCTTTGCTCGAAAACGGACGAAGCAGACGAAAACGCGGTCGTCTTGAGGTTGCCAAACGAGATTCCTGGCGCCTTCTTCTTGTCCTTCTTCATCGATAGACTCAGCGCTGGTTTGGAGGGGGCAGACGCTTTCGTGGTAGACGACGCCTCATACGCAGCAGCATCCACCGGCACAGGAGGCACCAACACCTGAAACGCTGCTGCTCCACTGCTGCCAGAGTTGACGCACCGATAGTACGCGCCTGTGAACGAGTTGTGGTATACCTTGGAGTGGGCATCGTAGTAAAACATGCTGTCCGGGTCCCAGTAGAGGCCAAACTCACTTGCATACACGTAGCTGCCGCCTGCTGTCTCGAACGGCTGCGGCCACATCTTCTTGGGCTCTTCAAAGCGAGGAACAACTTCAGCCGCGGCACAATCCAGAAGGGCGCTGATGTCGGCTGCGACGCTATTCTGCTGGAGATGGCCGACGGTCGGGAGGAGGAGTGGACACCTTGGAAGATTAGCTACTCGTTTCGCACGCGATTTGACGGACAGTTCGTCCAGTTCAGCAAACAAAAATGCAGCAAGCATTCACCTGATCATTCGTCGCTGCGTCAGCGCCTCGTCCTTGTGAGAGCGACCACTGGGCTTGCTCCAACGCGGTGACTGCCATGGAACTGCCTGAACGAGGTGCTTGAGGGATGTCCACAGGATAGCGCGGCCTGGTGGAGAGAGTATCGCGCGCATACGACACCTCCACGTGAGTATTCTGAACAACCAGGCCATCACACTTTGTCAAGGCATCCGTTGCTGCCTACCACAGTAAACAACAAAACACCCACAACATGATTCTCTTGTCAGTCGAAATGCAATACCACCAATAGTATTGTCGGGCTCGTACTTCGACGTCGCGGAACTCGACAAAGCCGAAGCCTCGAGATAAATTCGTGTCACGGTCTCGGATGAGACGGATGTCTTGAACGCCATCAAACTCTGCGAAGGCCACCTGGAGCTGCAGCAGCTCGTGAGGATTTTGGCCTACTGGGGTGAAAGAACTGCTCCTGTAAACGTACCTCTCCTTCCTCGATATCGGGTGGAAGCATGCGGACCATTAGCACTTGCGACGGGGGGATACGCCGGGTATTGTCGTCATCCAGTCCGCGTCTTCGTAGTCCAATCTCGCCATCTCTCACAAGGCCACTGCCAGAATGCCAGGATTCGACTGCAAGCGCAGAGCCGGAATTCCCCAAGGGCGCATCGTTGTGGCCGGTATGCTCCTGGCGAAATGCAACTGTCACGGGCACCTCTTTCGTCTGGGCTGTCCTGGGCGCGTTGCACTGGAAGCAGCTCGATCGTCGGGCAAAGTTGGTTACATTGCACTGCCATAAACCCAAAACCCTCCGTTAGCTCTTGCTCAACCCAAAAATCGCCACTGCGTGGCCGCACCTCGTCGCAAATCCAGTCCGGCCGTGGCTGCCATTGCTGTTCTTGGCACTGATTGTCGTAGCTTGACTCGTTACGTCGGGATCCCCAGCTTGCGCCTCTCGGTCGAGCAAATTCTGCATCCGGCGAGCGGCGACGGAGCCCGTCCGTGTAGCTGACGCTCACCGCTCTGTGTTCCAGCACAAGAGGCCTCGACTCTTGCCATATTCAAAAACGTCAGCGCCTTCCTAAAACCCATAGAATTGCAGCACTTCAATGCCTCACCGAAGGCTCGAACGGCCACCGCCGCACTCTCCACGGACTCAAAGTCCACAAAGGCGAACCCGCGAGGTTCTCCAGTTGCCTAGAAAGGTGAAACAGTATCAAACGGTGAGCATCTCGACCCTAATAGCTGCATTAAACCCAAAAGACCCACCTTCTCGTAGATGGTTCTGGCCTGTACTGGGTGAAAAGACTGCAGCGCTCGGAGGATCTGGGCCAGGCACCAGCCACAGGACGAAGCGGACGGTGAGTACCCAACGTAGTGCAACTTGGAGAACCATTTCGAGGTCATTTTCTACCACGCTCTAGCACCCGTTCTACCAAATTACGAGTATATTCAAATGGGTGGGTCTGTAGCTGTACCATTTCGTCGTCGATCGAGGGCGCCAGGCCGCGAAGCAGCAGCGTGGGGCTGGGTGGGTGATCGTGGTGGGATGCGTGGGGACTGAAGCGCTGCCCTTGAGGCGAAGACGAGGCCTCGTTGCGCGCATACTGAGGTGAGCAGTCCGACATCCTGGCGCTGCGGAGATTTTCTTACAGTGTCGTTGCCAGTTAGTTAGTATTGAGAACTGCAAAAGTGAGCACAATTTCGAAATAAATTGGTAAACAGACATATTTAGAGGCATTTTGGAGCGATTAAGATTTAGAATATTACAACAATGGTAAGGTTCGAGACGGTGCTTTCTAACGTTCTAGGTTATCACGACTTCTTCGAGCCGCCAAAGCCACCGAAACCCATCATGGCCATCATGTCGGCTTCTGCGTCGGGAACTGCGTCTGCAACTTCGAGTTCCTTGTCCGTGGCATCGCCATCCTTTTTATCGGAGCTCTCCAACTCTTCCGCCGACTTTCCGAGTTTCTTGGCCTTCTTCTGCTCCTTCTTCTGCCGCTTGACACGAGCCTCTTCTTCCTCAGCTTCCTTCACCTTTTTCTCATAGTCTGAAAATTCAAGGCATGAATGAGAACGTTTGTAAGTACAACCAGATTCGGATCGACGAGGATCGATCCGAATAAAACAAAATCCAACAACATACCTTCCATCGCGTCCAGCTTCTTGGTCATCAATGGGTCCCATTTGCGCTTGGACAAGCTCTGCAACCTGTTCTTCACCTGGTCCACCGTCGAGCGCTCCACGCGCATGCTGTAGCCGAGCTTCCTTAAGTCTGCATCACAGCATTCATGACAGATCAGAGACTGCACCTCGAGGACACCAAACAACAGCTTTAAAAAGCGGGTTTTAGATCGCCGCTCCACGCACGCTTTTTGCCGTTGATGTGGTCCAGATACGCCACCGAGTCCTTGAGGCCGCACTCGCACACCTCACAATAGTAGCCGCCGCTCTTGCTCGCGTCGTCCGACTTGACCACTTTCACTGTGCCCACACTGTTCTCCAGCGACATTTTGCCACTACGGGCCTTCAGGAATGCCCGTGCCGATCCTGCAGGACCAGCAGCGCCTTCATTAGCAGTCTTGAACTCCTCCTTGGACGACTTGATCACCTTCTTCGTCTCCTCTTTCTCCAATTGCCCGTCGGCGCGCAGCTGGGCCAGCTTCTCGTAGTGCTCGCGATCCCACGTTTGGCGCGCCACGTTGGCCACGCCCGCGCCCTTCCTGCCATTCGACTTGTCCTAAATAAGATACAACATCAGTACAAGAACTCGCTGTCCTAGGCCCAACCTAGCTTACCGCCATTGTTGTCTTTTACGAAGTGACTTCCGTGGCTACTCTACTAAGTACGACAGTGCACTCGTGCAGTTTGCGGTCGTAGACGCTCCAGACTCAAGAGCCAAACCCTCGGAATCGCCTGCTATGGTTCTCGCTCACCAGGACGCGTGGAGAAGCCACCCCTTCATTAGCGGCTGCGCCAAGAAGCCCTTCACGGGGCTGGGCATGGCCTCCGTCATCTTCGGGGTGTACCTCGTGGTGGACACCGTCACCACGCGCTTCTCGTCCAAGGGCCACGAGGGCGGCGCGCACCCCGAGATGGACTACGTGCCGCGCGGCAAGTTCAAGTACGAGCGCGCGGAGATCGGCGAGGCCCCGTCGCTCCTGTAGACGCGACCTTCACTCTCAGTTCTTCAGCCTTCGAGCCAGCCTCTCCACAGGACGATCAAGTGACCGTGGAATGACCAGAACTCGCTCAGCTTGGGCTCTCAATACACGCTTATTGCTTGGTTGATGTATGAAGGGAAATATGGTGATCTTCACGACGTACAGGAAAGAAGTTTATGGTGTTAAACTGTGCTGTGGTGTAGTATTTAAGTCTGTGTGATAGATACCAGCTTCCTTGGTTGACCGGTGATGTACGGGTAATTGCTCTGCTGTCTACCGCTCGAAGGAGACGGCGTCGTCCTGGGGGTATTCCTCGTCCTCGTCCTCGTCCTCGCTGTCTCCCGTGCCGACGCTGCGGCGCTTGCTGCTCCGGAAGCTGCGGTCCTTTTGCAGTTCCAGTACCGACACGCGCGTCATCAGCTGCGTGATGAGGAGCATCGTCTCGGCCTTCAGTTCTTCCTGTTCAAGCAGCTGCTGCTGCATTTGCATGTTGCTCTGCGCGAGCTGCTCGATCTGCTTCTGCTGCGAAGCCAGCAAGCACCGAAGCTCGTGCACCGGGGAGGACAGACCGGACGCGTGGTTTGAGGTCGTGGCACGTTCCCCAGCTCCGCCAGTCGCTTCACCGGCCGCAAGGCTGCTCGACTTTCGAGAGGGAGCTCTGCGTACTGTGGTCGGCGACGTGGTGGGACTGGTGGTGGGGCTTCGATAGCCCGGTGCAGTGCTTCGACTTGGCGCCGGAGCTGTCGACGACGGGAAGGAGGCAACTGCTGGAGTGTGGCGGTCGTGTGCTGCAGGCAGCCCAGAAGCTAGCGCATAGTGCTGCTGGGTGGCCGCCGGATTCGGCATGGAGTCCTCACGGCTACTGTCATTTTGCTCCGTGTCTTGCTTCAGAGTCCGGCTGTGGGTGATCATGGCGTAGCAGGTGACGCACACACGTTGCGGCGTAGTGAAGCCCTTGGCCTCCATGGATATCTTCTTGTCTGCGCTGTGCTGACTGCAGATGGACTTGCCGCAGTTACGGCAGTGGTGACGGTGCTTGAACATGCCGAAGCTTGCGCGGCAGATCGAGCACTCGCCGTCATGTTTCCACTCTGGCGGAGGGTCGAAGCGCCCTCGACCGTGAGATCCGTGCGACGCACGACGGTGTGGCCTCCGGAACAACGGCGGTGAGCCTCGAAGCGATCCACCTGGGGTGATCGAGTGACGAGCTTGCGCTGACTCGTGCGCTGACCGGAACAATCTGGCTCGAGGGTTGCCCTGGGGCGCCGCAGCACCTCCCGCAGTGCTCGTGCTGTCTCGTGACGATCCTCCGTTCTCATTCTCCTCCTCGTCGTCATCTTCTGCTTCATCGTACAAGTGGAAGCTGGCGTTTTCACGAAGGTTTTCGTAGCTTGGCATGAGCGGCAGCGACATCTGTCGGCTGTGGCTTCGACTGGACATCTCCCCTTCCTCGTTGCCCCCTAGAGCGCTGGCACTGATCGCCGACACCATCGTACGCAGCTCGTGCTCACTGAGAATGCCGTTGTTTTGCAGCTGAACCAGCAGCGACGTGGTGCGGTGCAGCCGCGCCTGTTGAAGATGCGTGGGCGGTTGAGTGTCCTTCTGGTTCCTGAAGCCTCCCAATCCTCGTCGACTCCCAGCGCCAAGGTGGGCGCCGAGCGACGGGCTGGTTGGACTCCGCGGGTCTTGACTGCAGGTGCTGGTCGAGGACGGCGACACGAGGTGATCGTGCGGCGAGTCCAGCCCATCAACGTCGCTCAGCGACTGCTCGCTCATCATACTGATGCTGTCCTCGTGCTCCAGGAGCGAAATCTCCGCCGCGCTCAGCTCTGCATCGTCCCCGACATGGAGGAACCCACTGAAGCCAGCATTGCCGACGTACGGCTCCGGCACGGCCGCTTCGGTCCACTGCTTAGCCTCGTTGTCTTCCTCTTCCGGGCGCTCAAACCCCGAAGCTTCCCCTTCTTGCTGAGCTCGTTTCGGGTCGAACTCGACGCTCTCCTGCTCGTACGAGCTGCGGTCGTCTTCCTGTTGCTGTTGTAAGATGCTGCTGCGCTCGTGAGCACGATGCAGCACCTTCAAGCTGTCTGCGTCCAGCTCCATCTGCTCAGCCATCTCCAGAGCCGAGACGCCGTCGGGCGTGCACGTGTTCACCGCATCCGGATATGCGCGCACCAGCTTTCGCAGCACCGACGCCTGTACGCCCGCGCGGATGGCGATGTGGAGAGGTAGCAGCTCGCCGGCGTTCTTGGCTCGCACACCGTCCGGATAAGCCTGCAGCAGCCTAGCGACTAGCGAGAGCGGCACACGGCGTACAGTGCAAGCCCAGTGGAGAGGCAGCATGTCGTGGTCTCCGCGCTGCTTGGCGGCGCTTGGGTCGCGCTCCAGCAGATGCTGCAGCGCCTTCCAGTCCGAGGCCTGCGCCAGACGGACGGCCTCCGAGTTGGCGGCGCTCATGTCCATCGTGAGAAAGCGACACTGACTCGGTGTGAGCGAGAGAGAGCGCGATCGGGAGTGCGGTGCGCGGCGGAACGAACGCGCCGGGAACTCGGGCTGCAAGTCGCTGCAGTCGCGGGGCTTCTCTATTTTCTTCCTTGCTTCGAGCTGCACTGTAATGAGTTCGGCGGCCGGCGCTTTCAATTTGAAGCATTGCGAGATCAAATCCCCCGTGGTATCGATATGGAATTACTCTAAGATACTAACTAAAGTAGCGTGAAGTGTTTGCGAGAGTCAATAAATGCTAAATAATCAATAAGCCCTTACCATTGCATACGAGTGGCCAGTCTCGGTCGTGCATAGTAAAAAGGAAACTTGCCAAAGAAAAGGCAAGTTCAACAACATCTAAAAGCCAAGCAGCCGTTCTGGCCACCTGCGGACGACACTGGCCTGGGGGTCAGCGGCAAAGTCCAGCCCCGGACTGTTGCATTTGCCTGCGAACCATGCGCAGCGCCCGTCATTCGTGGTGGCTCGCAGCTCTTCAGGACACCTGCTGGCTGGGAGCGCGCAGTACTACTGAAGCAAGCACAAGCTCGACGCGAACCGTGACAACGTACGTTCACGCATTGCACACCGAGTTCGAAACGGCAGCGTGTTTGTCTACGCGCTCAA
>AWVW02030706.1:0-10497 GCA_000500225.2 Phytophthora pinifolia
GAGCGCTTACAACAGCCTGGCCCCAGAACGGTTGATCTCCGAAAAATGGCACGATGAAGGTTGGCTTTCCGGCGAGTAGACCTGCGGCAGTCGTTCCTGCGCCACCGTGATGAACGACGGCGGACACTCGGGGCATGAGCCAGTCGTGCGGACAATTCCCGATGAAGAAGACGTTGCTGGGAATCTCGACATCTCCCGCCATGTCGCTCCAGCTCGACTGGATCAGTACTCTCACGTTGGCCTGCGTCGCTGCTTCGATGATCATTCTCGTTGTCGCGAGAGGGTTCGCCAGTATCATGGAGCCAAAGCCCACGAAAATCGGTCCTCCATCGTTACCAAGAAATGCCTCGAGCTCAGGAGACGGGGAGTAGACGGACGCGGCTTCCTTCAGCGTGACAGTGCCGATGACATCGTACAAAGGCCCCCAGTCGGCTGGTTTGGGCACGAGATGAGAGCTCCACATGAAAGCGTGAGGGATATTCAAATCCAGGAGCAGCTCCGACCCCAGGTCGCCGTTGCGGATGGGACGCAGCTTCAGAACTTCGGTGCGGAACTCGTTGATGATCTGCGATGTACCGGCCCACATGAGCATATCGACAAGCTTGTACGAGATGTAGTTCCTCTTCTGCCGCTTGCCTGTGTACGCCAAGTTTGACAACGGATGTGGGAACGCCATTGTGGGCACCCACGGCTGCGGGAACATGATGTGGAGCGGAACGCCGAGGCGCTCGGCCACGTGAATGTGGCCGTACGACACGGGGTTAGCAATGATGGCCTGCGCTCGAAATGGCGGACCTGGTACGCCTGGGCCGCCGCCGTCCGGGTCGGCGTCGAATACCGCGGGCCATGTGGAGAGAACGATCTCGTTGATCATTTCCCGGTTGCGTGGCACGTCCTTGGTGAGCGTCTCGATCTTGGTGGGGATAATGTGGCCTCCGGTCTTGACCATGTAAGCGGCGAGCTCTTTCGGGTCTCCCCCGAGCGGGTAGAACTCGACTCCGTGGCTCATGACGAAGTCTCTGTACACTGCGTGGGTGGCAAGCCGCACACGATGACCATCTCGTTGCAGTCGCTGGGCAATCGCCACGAACGGCTGGACATCTCCACGCGTACCGACGATCATGATGCAGATGTTCATGAGCGGCGGCACCGAGACGAGGTAGTCAGTGTCGCTTTTGACGCTTCGTCTACTGCTGATTTGGTCTCGATCGAGTCTTGGCGAGTCGGACGCTGCATTAGGCGGAGTTGTCTGCAGATCGATGGCGTCGTCGGCCGGGAATTGCAGCAGGATGTGACCATCGGGTCTCTGGAGGGCGAGGATGGCGCTGTGAAGCTTGCGGAACTTGCCGCTGCCGAAAGACCGCGAACTTGCGGTAACAACGTCAGCTACGCCCACCCTGTCGGTGCGGTGCATTGCTGTAGCGGGCAAGGCTCCTGTCGTGGACTGACGAAAACTAAAGTTAGAGAGGGCGATCAATGTCTAGCAATAGTATTGTATTGTGGGTACATTGCATTCATTTTTTGTGTCGTACGCTGCCAGAAACTCCTCATTTTCGCTAGTGGCCGTCGCTGTTGCCGCTTTTCTCCTTCTTCATGAGCTCGTGGATCTTCCGCAGCTCCGCCATCCGCTCCAGGATCTCACGCTCGACGGGCGCAGCCATCTCCGGCCGCCCCAGCGCCACCATTTCGGCCATGTAGCTCTTGCGTGACTCCACTTCTTGTCGTACTGCATCATACAGCTCCTCGAGCTGTGCCAACCGGTCCTTGGGAACCTTGCCGTTGCGCAACGCGGCAGCATGCGAGAGCTCTCGGCCCAGGAGGTCTACGCCACGTTCATTAGACGAAACCATTGCAACAGATAGGCAAGCTAGTGCTACGCACCGGAGCCTGGCAAGAGCTCGCGAGGCAAAATGCTGCCTGTCGTGTACGAGAAAACCTGCTGGAGCTTCTCCTTCTCCTGGTTCGGGGCGCGCCTGAGACGGGAAAAAGTCAGCGATAACACCATTCAAGGCATTGAAGTCCACGCACTTGACGCAGCTCAAGCGGCAGCCTTCTATCTGCCTCTTCATCTCGTTCATCTCCTTCTCGATCTCGCTCAGCGGCTTCTTGTGCGTCGGGAGGCAGTCGATCGGATGCATCAGCTCCAGACAGACATCAGCACACCTTCACCTCCTTCACCATCCACTGCCGCTCTCACCTCAGGATACATGCCCTTGCACTTTGAAAAGCTGGGTGCCTTGATCGCTCGGCTTGACGTCTTCGCCACGAGCTGACGCGTCCTTGAATTTGCTCCAGCCCCACCACCGGGGATGAACGGCGTCGACACCGCGGCGTCCCGCGGCCTCGTCTTCAGCTCTGCATTGAGCAGCGTCAATAACCAAGCGTCAACGTCTACAGACAGTCAAATCACGCACTTGGGTAGTTGACCTGGGGCTTGGCCGTCCCGCAGTAGAGCTTCTTCAGCAGCCGTCCAGCCTCCGTATCGCCTCCAAAAGCCCTGCAAACGTAGACCAACGATCAAACCTTCCTTAGCTCCCCTATAGCAACTGCTCCATTCCTCTTTCAGCGCACTTCCAGGCCTCCGCCGTCCGGTCCGCAGCCTCCATCCTGGGAAGTTGAAGTGCCCTTTCGTGCAATCTCTTGTAACCAAGCGATAGACCAAGATGGCTGCCTCCCACATACAAACTCCAAATCAAGCTTATTCTCTTTTCTCGCCCCATGGAGTCTCTGCGTAAGCTCACGAGCTCCGTGTTCGCCGAGCCCGTGCGGCTCGTGCGTCGCGCCAGCCTGGGGGACCTGCGTCCGCCCGATGCGCGCTCTCTGGAGATCACCTTCATGACGGAGCGGCTGCTGGTCGTGGGGGCGCCCAGCGACGCGCCCACCGACAAGAAGCGCAACGTCGTGAACGCCGACGACCTGGCTCAATACTTGGATTCCTGTCATCGCGGCCACTTCCTGCTATTTAACCTCAACTCATTGGAAGAATCAGAAGCCTACGAGTCTGATTCCACCGTGGCTGACAAGCTACACGAGCAGATGCTCGAGTTCAACTGGGAACGCGACGGCATGAAGGCCCACACGCCGCCTTTGGACCTGGTTTTCCGCCTCTGCTACGCGCTACACGCGTGGCTTTCACTGGACGAGCAGAATGTGGCGCTCGTCAATTGCCAAACTGGAAAAACCCGCAGTGGCGTCGTCGTGGCCTGTTATCTGCTCTTCTCGAGGCTTGCAGAGGACCCCACGGACGCTTTCGTCGAGTTCTACCGCAAACGGTGGGACATGAAGTCGCTCACGCCGCAGGCGTTGCGGAACAAGACGCCGCCGTCCATTCAGCGCTTCCTGGGAGGCTTCCACAGACTGCTGGGGGCTCCCAAGCCGCCCAATGACAAGCCATTGTTGCTCAAGGCCGTCATTTTCCGTCAATTGCCGGTGGAATTGCAGCCCTGTGTGCAGATCTGGGACGACTACAAGCTCGTGTTCTGCACTGATGCACTGCATCCTGGCGATGGAGAGAGCCCTGTACTCGACTGGAACGAGGAGGACGGCTTCTTCGCGGTTTTGTGGGAGAACGGCATTGAGCTGGACGGAGGATTCTCGATCTTGTGCTCTTTTGGAGAGGATTATGACAATGCCGATGAGGTGGACGCGTCCTCAAGGGTTTTGTTTCGGTACGCGGACTCGACGCTGTTCCTGCTGCCTGGGCTTGTGACGCTCAAGAAACACGACCTGGACCTCATGAAGCAGTACGAACACGGCTTTGAGGAGGAGCAATTCTCGGTGGATCTGGTGCTGCATGAGAGCGCCAAGAAGCCCCGCAATTTGGTGAGGATGGACTTCACGGGGAAGAGTGCAGTGCGCCAAGGCCTCGTGGAGATCACCAAGCACCACGTCGTGTTGCCCGACCCCGCCATGCACTCGAACTTCATCCGCATGGGCTTTTGTGAAACACCCACCACGTTCGCGTTGCAGTGCTCGCAGAACGCCCCAAACGTGGCGCTTGATATCCTGCACTCCAAAGGCTTGTCGGCCTGTTTCGCCGAAGAAGCAGCCGAGCTGGCGGCCAAGAAGGAGCAACAAGAAGCGGCAAAGGACAACCAGAAACCAGACTCGCCCACAGAAAGCGAGCGACAGCCGACGCTTCGCCGGCAATCAACTGCAGAAATCGTCGCTATGCAGTCGCAACGCTCGCGCTACTCGATTCCTACCGCGACAGACGCGTCCGTGTGTGAGACGTGCAAGGAGGACGACTATATGATGCGTCCGCAGATCGTCCGATGCGCTGGGCGGTGCGGAAAGCACTACCACACGACGTGTGTGGGTCTGCGGAAGATCCCGTTTGGGTTGACGACCATGAGCGACCGCACGAACCATGCGGTGTACGTGAAGAAGTTCTTCAGCGCGTGGGAATGCGACGCCTGTGCTCCCAAGTCTCCACTGGTCGCGGTAACTCTACCCGAAGGAGAAATTCCGTCAAACATGAGGCTCGTGCCGTCTTCCTGGGTTGGTGGAGAGCCAGCGACCACGTCTGCAAACCCTCAAGATACGGATACCGTACATACGACCGCTTCAGCTAATACTGCTACGACGCAGGGTGGTCTCTCCGTCTCCGTTGATGGAGAACCTCACGCGAATGCAGGCGCAAACACTCCTGAAGAGTTCAACCAGCTGAAAGAATTTCTCGCGACGAACGGCTTGTCCATTGAGGATCTTGTGAAGGCGGCTACGGCTCCTGGAGGTACGACAACTGCTTCGGTTGCGACAGCGCTATCGAACGTTCTGGCAGCAGCAGCTCCATCGACGCCGTCTAGACCACCCAAAATGGACGTCAAGGCGGCCTTAATCAGCGAGTTGCAAAAGTCTGGCGATGCAAGCGAGTCCTCCCCGACAGCGACCAATGGAGACAGCAAGTACACGCTGATGCTGAAGCACGGTGTCCCTTTTGAGGCGGTTCAGAACTGCATGAAGAAGGACGGCGTTAATCCGTCGACTTTGAAGCCGCTTTCCCCAACCGAGAGCAACGCAGGCATTGAAAGCAGCGTAGATGAAGCATCAGATGGACAGAAAACAAGGCTGAAAGACATGGAGGAATACGCCAGCTACTTCCGAATGCTGCGGATGGGATGCCAGAAAGAAGCAGTCAGGCAGAAGCTCCTCATGGACGGAATTGATCCGATCATCGTGGACCTTGGGCCCGACGCCGTTTACGAGCAAGTGAAAGATCGCATCGCAGCTTCGCAAAGCGTGTCGAAGCTTCAGGATGACATCAAATGTGTGAACTCCCCTGCTGCCAAAGCAGAGAGCAGCTCAGCAATGGAAATACTGCTGGAAGACCACGAGGTGTACGCCAAGTATTTCAAAATGTTGAAGATGGGGCTGCCGGAAGGCGCCGTTCGCCAGAAAATGAGGGTGAATGGCGTTGATGAGCGTGCATTGGACCTCGGCGGGGACGCTCCTTTCTCCAAGCTTCCAAAACCGGAAGAAACCAACGACTCGACCGTACCACATAACGACGTGAAGCTCAAGGATGATCCCAAGTACGCCAAGTACTTCAAGATGCTACAAATTGGCCTGGCCGAAGGTGCGGTCAGACAAAAGATGAAGACGGATGGGGCGGACGAGCGCGCGTTAGATCTCGGTGGAGATGCCATGGTCTCGCAGCTGACAGCACCGTCTGGTGGAAGCAGCATTAAGCTACAAGATGATCCCACCTACGCCAAGTACTTTAAAATGCTCAAGATGGGGCTTCCAGAAGGAGCAGTTCGTCAGAAGATGAAGTCCGAAGGCGTTGATGAACGTGCGCTCGATCTTGGTGGCGACGCGCTTGTCTCGGATTTGGCTCCGACGAACGACGTCAAGCTGCAGGACGACCCCGTCTACTCGAAGTACTTTAAGATGCTGAAGATGGGGCTGCCCGAAGGGGCTGTGAAGCACAAGATGATGACGGATAACGTCGATGTTCGTGCGTTAGAACTCGGACCCGACGCTTCTGTTTCACAGCTGAGCTCTGGTGGAGCTACGGCGAAGGCGGCAGTGGTGAAGCCAAAGCGTGCGCGTAAGAAGCTGCACTGGCAAGCGATCTCGGAGGACCGCTTAAGCAGCCTCAATCAGCAGACGATCTGGGAGGATGACGAAGACGACGACGCTGACTTCGATCTGGATATGGACGAACTGGAGGCTCTCTTCTTCGCGAATCAGAGCACGAGCAGCGGGAAGAAAAACGCTTCACGAGGCCAAAGCAAAGCTCTCAAGCGCAAGCAGACCGTGACGCTGATCGACGGCAAGCGCGCAATGAATGCCGCCATTTCGTTGGCACGAGTGAAGCTTTCTTACAGCGAAATCGCAGACGCAGTGATGAAATTTGATCCAAGCGGCCTGACGACTGAGCAGCTCATTGGAATTAACGACTTCCTGCCCACGTCTGAGGAGGCAGCGCTGGTTTCCGGATACTCTGGAGATAAGGCAATGCTTGGCGAGGTACGTTCTCCAGCTGCGTCGTGCCATGCAAGAATTGTGGGGTTTGTTTCACGTTTCTTTGATGATTTGCTGTGATCAGGCTGAGAAGTTTATCCTGGAGATTGCCAAGGTGAAGCGGTACGCCCCTCGTATGGAGTGCTTGGTGTACAAACTGTCCTTCTCGTCCCGGAGCGCAGAGCTAGCCGCCTCCATGGCGCATCTGCAAAAGGCAGGCGAGGAAGTGAAGGGAAGCCGCCTCCTGAAGACCTTGCTGGCTATGGTGCTCAAGCTGGGCAACTCGCTGAATGGCAGCGGAGAGGACAACGGGATCAAAGGGTTTACTGTCGATTCGCTGCTTCGACTGGGCCACACGAAAGCCGTCAACCAGAAGACGACTGTGCTGCACTATTTAGTCCGAGTTGTCAAGAAAAACCACCCGCAGGTTTTGGATTTCCAAGACGAGCTGCGCAGCGTTCCACTGGCGGCTCGTGAGTCCTTCGAGACGATCGACGAAGAGTTCAGGAAGCTGGAAAGGGGCCTCGTGAGTTTAACTACCGAGTTGGGGCTGCTAGAAAAGGTTTGGTACTCCCAGGATTCTGGCTGCATGAGTTTGGTTACTAGTCTAACCGGCACGTTTCTCGGATGTTGTCTGTGAACAGCAAGCAGTCGAGACTTTGGGACTGGAGGTTACCGTCAAGTCGATGCAAGCTGCCTCATCCCACATCGAAGCGCAGATGAAAACCCTTGCAGACGGGATCGCTCGAGCAAGAGAGGAGGTCTCGAGTGTGCTGGACTACTTTGGCGAAGACCCCAAGCGAAATCCGACCGAGTTCTTCACCACGCTTGCCTCCTTTTGCACGGTACGTTAGCTGTCCTTCCACGCGATGGCTATGGGGGGGTGGCAACTCAATACAACTTTCTCTTTCGTGGTTGCAGGTGTTCCAACGCGCCCGCAAAGAGGTCGACGCTGCGGATGAGGCTGCGCTGCGAGCGGAGCGCTTGAAGATGCGCCGCTCGAACACTCTGAGACCGTCGCAGAAGTCGAACAACGGAAAGCTGTCGTCGCGTCCGATCCTAGAGCGTTCCCAGAGTGCGATCGAAAAGCGCCAGTCCGACGAGTAACAAGGCCCCGGTTGCTCTGGCGGGGTCATATTTTACGTGACGTTTACTGTGGGGTATTCTGAGTGTGTAGAAATGACGGGTATTCATTCAACGCCATCCGTTCGACTTGGTCTTGGTACGCTTGCCAGGGGTCGACGCCACTCTGCGTGGCTGTGTCGGACCGGGGACGGATCGGTTCGCAGCAAGCACTCGGACTGCTCCTCCGACAGGCCTGCAATACAAGAGCGAGAGATCGCCAATGAGCACTTTTTCTCGCAAACAGGGAAGCCAGGGCAAGACTTACACTCGAGGGGCAGCAGCTGATATGTTGAGCTCTCGAGCAGCCCCCGAAGAAGATCCGATCATTGCTAGCGACAGATTGAATGAAACCTGCTTCGATACACTGCCGTCGTCTCCATCTTCCCCCGTGAGGTCTGCGCCTTGGTCGTTGCCGCGCTGCTTCTTGAGGATGCTAAGGACGACACAACAAGTGAGCAATCCGTGATCGAGACAAGAGTGCATACAACTCGGACCATGCTCACCTACGAACTTTGTCAGACGTCGACGATCGCTTCCTTTTGCCAGCTTGCGTCCGTCCTGGCGCTCCAGATTTCTGGTCGATGGCCGATAAGCTCAGTCGTCGCGAGAAGTTCGTGGGAGGAGAGATTCCGCTTGGCTTGCCGTTGGTTGTCGTCCGCTCCTCTGCAGTCTCGGGCGAAGACTCGTCGCCACGCAAGATGTTCTCGGCGACGTTCTCGATGCCGTTCAGCCCCTGCGCGTTGTTGACAATGTTCTCCCTGTGCACGGATGGAAACACGCTTCAAGTCAGCCACCGTATCGCGAAGCATCGATCGCCATGACACGTCGATCTGCATACTTTCTAGTGTACAAACTCCACCTTCGCGCAGAGACCGGGGGCGGCAGTTCTGGTGGTGACGGGGTCTGCATCTGCTGCAAAATACGCCTCGCTTCGTCGCCCTTGGACCTGCGGCGGTGTTCCTCGTGTCGGTACTCCTCCAGCCTCCTCTCGTACTTCTTGCGCAGCTCCAGCTCAGCTGTCAGCTTCTCTTGAAGCGCTTGGATCTGTGAGACCTGGCTGGCGACCTACAAGCAGCAAGAACACCAATAGTCAAGGATTGAGAAGCTGACTCGGAGCTGAAATCCCCTCGAAACAGCTCTTACCACTCCGTTGAGCCGCGTGATCTCCGCCCGCTCGGTGCGTCGCGACTTGCCCATGTGGATGTGGCTCACGCGCGACGCAAACTTGAGCGAGTTGATGGTCTCATTCACGTCGACGCTTGTGGGACTCACGTGGACAATGAGCAACGTGCGGTTGGCACTGCCATGAAGCGAGTCCTGCAGCAGGTGCGTGAGCTTGGAGTTCCGGAACGGGATGTGCTTCTCCTTCGCCAGCAGCGCCGACAGCACGTCGCCCACTGCCGCCAGCGACTTGTGAATGTGCTGCGATTCCCGCACCGTGAGCGCCGGCGTCTCCGCCGTCTTGGACAGCCTCTCGGATCCAGCCAAGTCCACGAGCGCCAGCCTTCCTGTATCGGTATCGCCATTGGCCTTGCTGGTGCGCCGAATGCCAATCATCAACACTGTGTGCGCGCGGTTGCTGCGGTCGTTCTTGGCTCGATTGGCCTTGCTGCGAGCCACGGCCTCGTCGATCTCTTTGGCGCTGGGCACAGCCACCGACTCGACGTTCTTCAGATAGACGCCATTCTCTCCATGTCGAATCTCCAGCGACGTGGACGAATTGGCCTGCACGTTGCCACACATGCTAGTGGCACCGACGTGGCAGCCCTTGGTTGTCCCCGACGGCGAGCCTCCGCTACCTGAAGCAGCAGCAGCAGCAGTAGTTGCACTACTATTAACTACACTACTACTACTAGGATGAGCCAGCAGGTCGTAGATCTCCTCGTTGTAGACCTCCACCATCTGCACTTGCACCTGAAACTCGTAGACGTGTTGCTGCTGCGCCGCGCAGCTAAATATGAGCTCGGCCGCGCGCTGGTGCAGACCCTGTCCTTCTCCCTGCATGGTGTGCGTTTTGCCCGCGCCCGTCTGGCCGTACGCGAAGACGCAGGCGTGATGGCCCGCCACGGCCGCGCGCACGAGCGGCGCCACCTCCTTGAACACCGTCAGCTGCGAGTGCTGCTCGTGGAACACGCGCGCGAACGAGAAGCTTTTGTACAGCGCGCCATCGACAGGCGAGAAGACGCTCAGCGCCTGCGAAGACTCGACCTGCACGCGTTTGCGGCGTCGGTCGGGGCTGGCGTCGCTGTCCTCGCCGGCGCTTGATCCTGGGCTGGAAGGGAGCGGCCGCACGCGACACAACACGCGGATATTGCCCTGAAGCTCGGCCAGCCGCGTCTCCAGCTGCGCGCGGGCAGCGCGTTCGTGTGCCAGGGCGTCGGAAGAAGCGCGTTCTTGAGTGCGGCCGCGCTCCAAGGCGGCCAAGAGCTCGGCACCCAGGACGCCGAAATCGCGTCCGCAGAGACGGAAGGATGTGCGCACGTCAGCCTTGAGAGAGACCAGGCTGGCGCGGAGCTGCGCCGCCAGCGCACGTGGCGGAAGAGGCGGAGCGGCCATGAAGATGGTTCACTTTTGGCGCCAACTTGTTTAAAAAACCAGGTGTCCATCGGGGCAGGGTCGTTCCCTCTCAAAAGAGGGCTTTTGAAAAAGGCACGTGTTGCTGCGCCCAGCTTGAAAACATGTGACGTGGTACGAGCACCCATCTACGACAAACTGGGACCATCTATTATAGTAATCAAACTAATACCACCAGCCAGCTCCAACGGTAGGAAGGATTATTTCCAGGTCAAAATGGGTTCGGGTCTCATTTTCGATCTAACGAGGCTTTTTGTGACGGGGCACACAGCACCTTGCACAGAGGAAGTGCTGGAAGTATGCAATACTTCCTGTGAACTGTTGTTCACT
>AWVW02030707.1:0-10497 GCA_000500225.2 Phytophthora pinifolia
GAGCGCTTACAACAGCCTGGCCCCAGAACGGTTGATCTCCGAAAAATGGCACGATGAAGGTTGGCTTTCCGGCGAGTAGACCTGCGGCAGTCGTTCCTGCGCCACCGTGATGAACGACGGCGGACACTCGGGGCATGAGCCAGTCGTGCGGACAATTCCCGATGAAGAAGACGTTGCTGGGAATCTCGACATCTCCGGCCATGTCGCTCCAGCTCGACTGGATCAATACTCTCACGTTGGCCTGCGTCGCTGCTTCGATGATCATTTTCGTTGTCGCGAGAGGGTTCGCCAGTATCATGGAGCCAAAGCCCACGAAAATCGGTCCTCCATCGTTACCAAGAAATGCCTCGAGCTCAGGAGACGGGGAGTAGACGGACGCGGCTTCCTTCAGCGTGACAGTGCCGATGACATCGTACAAAGTCCCCCAGTCGGCTGGTTTGGGCACGAGATGAGAACTCCACATGAAGGCGTGGGGGATATTCAAATCCAGGAGCAGCTCCGACCCCAGGTCGCCGTTGCGGATGGGACGCAGCTTCAGGACTTCGGTGCGGAACTCGTTGATGATCTGCGCTGTACCGGCCCACATGAGCATATCGACAAGCTTGTACGAGATGTAGTTCCTCTTCTGTCGCTTGCCTGTGTACGCCAAGTTCGACAACGGATGTGGGAACGCCATTGTGGGCACCCACGGCTGCGGGAACATGATGTGGAGCGGAACGCCGAGGCGCTCGGCCACGTGAATGTGACCGTACGACACGGGGTTAGCAATGATGGCCTGCGCTCGAAATGGCGGACCTGGTACGCCTGGGCCGCCGCCGTCCGGGTCGGCGTCGAATACCGCGGGCCATGTGGAGAGAACGATCTCGTTGATCATTTCCCGGTTGCGTGGCACGTCCTTGGTGAGCGTCTCGATCTTGGTGGGGATAATGTGGCCTCCGGTCTTGACCATGTAAGCGGCGAGCTCTTTCGGGTCTCCCCCGAGCGGGTAGAACTCGACTCCGTGGCTCATGACGAAGTCTCTGTACACTGCGTGGGTGGCAAGCCGCACACGATGACCATCTCGTTGCAGTCGCTGGGCAATCGCCACGAACGGCTGGACATCTCCACGCGTACCGACGATCATGATGCAGATGTTCATGAGCGGCGGCACCGAGACGAGGTAGTCAGTGTCGCTTTTGACGCTTCGTCTACTGCTGATTTGGTCTCGATCGAGTCTTGGCGAGTCGGACGCTGCATTAGGCGGAGTTGTCTGCAGATCGATGGCGTCGTCGGCCGGGAATTGCAGCAGGATGTGACCATCGGGTCTCTGGAGGGCGAGGATGGCGCTGTGAAGCTTGCGGAACTTGCCGCTGCCGAAAGACCGCGAACTTGCGGTAACAACGTCAGCTACGCCCACCCTGTCGGTGCGGTGCATTGCTGTAGCGGGCAAGGCTCCTGTCGTGGACTGACGAAAACTAAAGTTAGAGAGGGCGATCAATGTCTAGCAATAGTATTGTATTGTGGGTACATTGCATTCATTTTTTGTGTCGTACGCTGCCAGAAACTCCTCATTTTCGCTAGTGGCCGTCGCTGTTGCCGCTTTTCTCCTTCTTCATGAGCTCGTGGATCTTCCGCAGCTCCGCCATCCGCTCCAGGATCTCACGCTCGACGGGCGCAGCCATCTCCGGCCGCCCCAGCGCCACCATTTCGGCCATGTAGCTCTTGCGTGACTCCACTTCTTGTCGTACTGCATCATACAGCTCCTCGAGCTGTGCCAACCGGTCCTTGGGAACCTTGCCGTTGCGCAACGCGGCAGCATGCGAGAGCTCTCGGCCCAGGAGGTCTACGCCACGTTCATTAGACGAAACCATTGCAACAGATAGGCAAGCTAGTGCTACGCACCGGAGCCTGGCAAGAGCTCGCGAGGCAAAATGCTGCCTGTCGTGTACGAGAAAACCTGCTGGAGCTTCTCCTTCTCCTGGTTCGGGGCGCGCCTGAGACGGGAAAAAGTCAGCGATAACACCATTCAAGGCATTGAAGTCCACGCACTTGACGCAGCTCAAGCGGCAGCCTTCTATCTGCCTCTTCATCTCGTTCATCTCCTTCTCGATCTCGCTCAGCGGCTTCTTGTGCGTCGGGAGGCAGTCGATCGGATGCATCAGCTCCAGACAGACATCAGCACACCTTCACCTCCTTCACCATCCACTGCCGCTCTCACCTCAGGATACATGCCCTTGCACTTTGAAAAGCTGGGTGCCTTGATCGCTCGGCTTGACGTCTTCGCCACGAGCTGACGCGTCCTTGAATTTGCTCCAGCCCCACCACCGGGGATGAACGGCGTCGACACCGCGGCGTCCCGCGGCCTCGTCTTCAGCTCTGCATTGAGCAGCGTCAATAACCAAGCGTCAACGTCTACAGACAGTCAAATCACGCACTTGGGTAGTTGACCTGGGGCTTGGCCGTCCCGCAGTAGAGCTTCTTCAGCAGCCGTCCAGCCTCCGTATCGCCTCCAAAAGCCCTGCAAACGTAGACCAACGATCAAACCTTCCTTAGCTCCCCTATAGCAACTGCTCCATTCCTCTTTCAGCGCACTTCCAGGCCTCCGCCGTCCGGTCCGCAGCCTCCATCCTGGGAAGTTGAAGTGCCCTTTCGTGCAATCTCTTGTAACCAAGCGATAGACCAAGATGGCTGCCTCCCACATACAAACTCCAAATCAAGCTTATTCTCTTTTCTCGCCCCATGGAGTCTCTGCGTAAGCTCACGAGCTCCGTGTTCGCCGAGCCCGTGCGGCTCGTGCGTCGCGCCAGCCTGGGGGACCTGCGTCCGCCCGATGCGCGCTCTCTGGAGATCACCTTCATGACGGAGCGGCTGCTGGTCGTGGGGGCGCCCAGCGACGCGCCCACCGACAAGAAGCGCAACGTCGTGAACGCCGACGACCTGGCTCAATACTTGGATTCCTGTCATCGCGGCCACTTCCTGCTATTTAACCTCAACTCATTGGAAGAATCAGAAGCCTACGAGTCTGATTCCACCGTGGCTGACAAGCTACACGAGCAGATGCTCGAGTTCAACTGGGAACGCGACGGCATGAAGGCCCACACGCCGCCTTTGGACCTGGTTTTCCGCCTCTGCTACGCGCTACACGCGTGGCTTTCACTGGACGAGCAGAATGTGGCGCTCGTCAATTGCCAAACTGGAAAAACCCGCAGTGGCGTCGTCGTGGCCTGTTATCTGCTCTTCTCGAGGCTTGCAGAGGACCCCACGGACGCTTTCGTCGAGTTCTACCGCAAACGGTGGGACATGAAGTCGCTCACGCCGCAGGCGTTGCGGAACAAGACGCCGCCGTCCATTCAGCGCTTCCTGGGAGGCTTCCACAGACTGCTGGGGGCTCCCAAGCCGCCCAATGACAAGCCATTGTTGCTCAAGGCCGTCATTTTCCGTCAATTGCCGGTGGAATTGCAGCCCTGTGTGCAGATCTGGGACGACTACAAGCTCGTGTTCTGCACTGATGCACTGCATCCTGGCGATGGAGAGAGCCCTGTACTCGACTGGAACGAGGAGGACGGCTTCTTCGCGGTTTTGTGGGAGAACGGCATTGAGCTGGACGGAGGATTCTCGATCTTGTGCTCTTTTGGAGAGGATTATGACAATGCCGATGAGGTGGACGCGTCCTCAAGGGTTTTGTTTCGGTACGCGGACTCGACGCTGTTCCTGCTGCCTGGGCTTGTGACGCTCAAGAAACACGACCTGGACCTCATGAAGCAGTACGAACACGGCTTTGAGGAGGAGCAATTCTCGGTGGATCTGGTGCTGCATGAGAGCGCCAAGAAGCCCCGCAATTTGGTGAGGATGGACTTCACGGGGAAGAGTGCAGTGCGCCAAGGCCTCGTGGAGATCACCAAGCACCACGTCGTGTTGCCCGACCCCGCCATGCACTCGAACTTCATCCGCATGGGCTTTTGTGAAACACCCACCACGTTCGCGTTGCAGTGCTCGCAGAACGCCCCAAACGTGGCGCTTGATATCCTGCACTCCAAAGGCTTGTCGGCCTGTTTCGCCGAAGAAGCAGCCGAGCTGGCGGCCAAGAAGGAGCAACAAGAAGCGGCAAAGGACAACCAGAAACCAGACTCGCCCACAGAAAGCGAGCGACAGCCGACGCTTCGCCGGCAATCAACTGCAGAAATCGTCGCTATGCAGTCGCAACGCTCGCGCTACTCGATTCCTACCGCGACAGACGCGTCCGTGTGTGAGACGTGCAAGGAGGACGACTATATGATGCGTCCGCAGATCGTCCGATGCGCTGGGCGGTGCGGAAAGCACTACCACACGACGTGTGTGGGTCTGCGGAAGATCCCGTTTGGGTTGACGACCATGAGCGACCGCACGAACCATGCGGTGTACGTGAAGAAGTTCTTCAGCGCGTGGGAATGCGACGCCTGTGCTCCCAAGTCTCCACTGGTCGCGGTAACTCTACCCGAAGGAGAAATTCCG
The DNA here is from genome assembly GCA_000500225.2 of Phytophthora pinifolia. Taxonomy (NCBI): domain Eukaryota; phylum Oomycota; class Peronosporomycetes; order Peronosporales; family Peronosporaceae; genus Phytophthora; species Phytophthora pinifolia. The sequence continues at coordinate 4,471 of AWVW02030707.1, forward strand.
TCAAACATGAGGCTCGTGCCGTCTTCCTGGGTTGGTGGAGAGCCAGCGACCACGTCTGCAAACCCTCAAGATACGGATACCGTACATACGACCGCTTCAGCTAATACTGCTACGACGCAGGGTGGTCTCTCCGTCTCCGTTGATGGAGAACCTCACGCGAATGCAGGCGCAAACACTCCTGAAGAGTTCAACCAGCTGAAAGAATTTCTCGCGACGAACGGCTTGTCCATTGAGGATCTTGTGAAGGCGGCTACGGCTCCTGGAGGTACGACAACTGCTTCGGTTGCGACAGCGCTATCGAACGTTCTGGCAGCAGCAGCTCCATCGACGCCGTCTAGACCACCCAAAATGGACGTCAAGGCGGCCTTAATCAGCGAGTTGCAAAAGTCTGGCGATGCAAGCGAGTCCTCCCCGACAGCGACCAATGGAGACAGCAAGTACACGCTGATGCTGAAGCACGGTGTCCCTTTTGAGGCGGTTCAGAACTGCATGAAGAAGGACGGCGTTAATCCGTCGACTTTGAAGCCGCTTTCCCCAACCGAGAGCAACGCAGGCATTGAAAGCAGCGTAGATGAAGCATCAGATGGACAGAAAACAAGGCTGAAAGACATGGAGGAATACGCCAGCTACTTCCGAATGCTGCGGATGGGATGCCAGAAAGAAGCAGTCAGGCAGAAGCTCCTCATGGACGGAATTGATCCGATCATCGTGGACCTTGGGCCCGACGCCGTTTACGAGCAAGTGAAAGATCGCATCGCAGCTTCGCAAAGCGTGTCGAAGCTTCAGGATGACATCAAATGTGTGAACTCCCCTGCTGCCAAAGCAGAGAGCAGCTCAGCAATGGAAATACTGCTGGAAGACCACGAGGTGTACGCCAAGTATTTCAAAATGTTGAAGATGGGGCTGCCGGAAGGCGCCGTTCGCCAGAAAATGAGGGTGAATGGCGTTGATGAGCGTGCATTGGACCTCGGCGGGGACGCTCCTTTCTCCAAGCTTCCAAAACCGGAAGAAACCAACGACTCGACCGTACCACATAACGACGTGAAGCTCAAGGATGATCCCAAGTACGCCAAGTACTTCAAGATGCTACAAATTGGCCTGGCCGAAGGTGCGGTCAGACAAAAGATGAAGACGGATGGGGCGGACGAGCGCGCGTTAGATCTCGGTGGAGATGCCATGGTCTCGCAGCTGACAGCACCGTCTGGTGGAAGCAGCATTAAGCTACAAGATGATCCCACCTACGCCAAGTACTTTAAAATGCTCAAGATGGGGCTTCCAGAAGGAGCAGTTCGTCAGAAGATGAAGTCCGAAGGCGTTGATGAACGTGCGCTCGATCTTGGTGGCGACGCGCTTGTCTCGGATTTGGCTCCGACGAACGACGTCAAGCTGCAGGACGACCCCGTCTACTCGAAGTACTTTAAGATGCTGAAGATGGGGCTGCCCGAAGGGGCTGTGAAGCACAAGATGATGACGGATAACGTCGATGTTCGTGCGTTAGAACTCGGACCCGACGCTTCTGTTTCACAGCTGAGCTCTGGTGGAGCTACGGCGAAGGCGGCAGTGGTGAAGCCAAAGCGTGCGCGTAAGAAGCTGCACTGGCAAGCGATCTCGGAGGACCGCTTAAGCAGCCTCAATCAGCAGACGATCTGGGAGGATGACGAAGACGACGACGCTGACTTCGATCTGGATATGGACGAACTGGAGGCTCTCTTCTTCGCGAATCAGAGCACGAGCAGCGGGAAGAAAAACGCTTCACGAGGCCAAAGCAAAGCTCTCAAGCGCAAGCAGACCGTGACGCTGATCGACGGCAAGCGCGCAATGAATGCCGCCATTTCGTTGGCACGAGTGAAGCTTTCTTACAGCGAAATCGCAGACGCAGTGATGAAATTTGATCCAAGCGGCCTGACGACTGAGCAGCTCATTGGAATTAACGACTTCCTGCCCACGTCTGAGGAGGCAGCGCTGGTTTCCGGATACTCTGGAGATAAGGCAATGCTTGGCGAGGTACGTTCTCCAGCTGCGTCGTGCCATGCAAGAATTGTGGGGTTTGTTTCACGTTTCTTTGATGATTTGCTGTGATCAGGCTGAGAAGTTTATCCTGGAGATTGCCAAGGTGAAGCGGTACGCCCCTCGTATGGAGTGCTTGGTGTACAAACTGTCCTTCTCGTCCCGGAGCGCAGAGCTAGCCGCCTCCATGGCGCATCTGCAAAAGGCAGGCGAGGAAGTGAAGGGAAGCCGCCTCCTGAAGACCTTGCTGGCTATGGTGCTCAAGCTGGGCAACTCGCTGAATGGCAGCGGAGAGGACAACGGGATCAAAGGGTTTACTGTCGATTCGCTGCTTCGACTGGGCCACACGAAAGCCGTCAACCAGAAGACGACTGTGCTGCACTATTTAGTCCGAGTTGTCAAGAAAAACCACCCGCAGGTTTTGGATTTCCAAGACGAGCTGCGCAGCGTTCCACTGGCGGCTCGTGAGTCCTTCGAGACGATCGACGAAGAGTTCAGGAAGCTGGAAAGGGGCCTCGTGAGTTTAACTACCGAGTTGGGGCTGCTAGAAAAGGTTTGGTACTCCCAGGATTCTGGCTGCATGAGTTTGGTTACTAGTCTAACCGGCACGTTTCTCGGATGTTGTCTGTGAACAGCAAGCAGTCGAGACTTTGGGACTGGAGGTTACCGTCAAGTCGATGCAAGCTGCCTCATCCCACATCGAAGCGCAGATGAAAACCCTTGCAGACGGGATCGCTCGAGCAAGAGAGGAGGTCTCGAGTGTGCTGGACTACTTTGGCGAAGACCCCAAGCGAAATCCGACCGAGTTCTTCACCACGCTTGCCTCCTTTTGCACGGTACGTTAGCTGTCCTTCCACGCGATGGCTATGGGGGGGTGGCAACTCAATACAACTTTCTCTTTCGTGGTTGCAGGTGTTCCAACGCGCCCGCAAAGAGGTCGACGCTGCGGATGAGGCTGCGCTGCGAGCGGAGCGCTTGAAGATGCGCCGCTCGAACACTCTGAGACCGTCGCAGAAGTCGAACAACGGAAAGCTGTCGTCGCGTCCGATCCTAGAGCGTTCCCAGAGTGCGATCGAAAAGCGCCAGTCCGACGAGTAACAAGGCCCCGGTTGCTCTGGCGGGGTCATATTTTACGTGACGTTTACTGTGGGGTATTCTGAGTGTGTAGAAATGACGGGTATTCATTCAACGCCATCCGTTCGACTTGGTCTTGGTACGCTTGCCAGGGGTCGACGCCACTCTGCGTGGCTGTGTCGGACCGGGGACGGATCGGTTCGCAGCAAGCACTCGGACTGCTCCTCCGACAGGCCTGCAATACAAGAGCGAGAGATCGCCAATGAGCACTTTTTCTCGCAAACAGGGAAGCCAGGGCAAGACTTACACTCGAGGGGCAGCAGCTGATATGTTGAGCTCTCGAGCAGCCCCCGAAGAAGATCCGATCATTGCTAGCGACAGATTGAATGAAACCTGCTTCGATACACTGCCGTCGTCTCCATCTTCCCCCGTGAGGTCTGCGCCTTGGTCGTTGCCGCGCTGCTTCTTGAGGATGCTAAGGACGACACAACAAGTGAGCAATCCGTGATCGAGACAAGAGTGCATACAACTCGGACCATGCTCACCTACGAACTTTGTCAGACGTCGACGATCGCTTCCTTTTGCCAGCTTGCGTCCGTCCTGGCGCTCCAGATTTCTGGTCGATGGCCGATAAGCTCAGTCGTCGCGAGAAGTTCGTGGGAGGAGAGATTCCGCTTGGCTTGCCGTTGGTTGTCGTCCGCTCCTCTGCAGTCTCGGGCGAAGACTCGTCGCCACGCAAGATGTTCTCGGCGACGTTCTCGATGCCGTTCAGCCCCTGCGCGTTGTTGACAATGTTCTCCCTGTGCACGGATGGAAACACGCTTCAAGTCAGCCACCGTATCGCGAAGCATCGATCGCCATGACACGTCGATCTGCATACTTTCTAGTGTACAAACTCCACCTTCGCGCAGAGACCGGGGGCGGCAGTTCTGGTGGTGACGGGGTCTGCATCTGCTGCAAAATACGCCTCGCTTCGTCGCCCTTGGACCTGCGGCGGTGTTCCTCGTGTCGGTACTCCTCCAGCCTCCTCTCGTACTTCTTGCGCAGCTCCAGCTCAGCTGTCAGCTTCTCTTGAAGCGCTTGGATCTGTGAGACCTGGCTGGCGACCTACAAGCAGCAAGAACACCAATAGTCAAGGATTGAGAAGCTGACTCGGAGCTGAAATCCCCTCGAAACAGCTCTTACCACTCCGTTGAGCCGCGTGATCTCCGCCCGCTCGGTGCGTCGCGACTTGCCCATGTGGATGTGGCTCACGCGCGACGCAAACTTGAGCGAGTTGATGGTCTCATTCACGTCGACGCTTGTGGGACTCACGTGGACAATGAGCAACGTGCGGTTGGCACTGCCATGAAGCGAGTCCTGCAGCAGGTGCGTGAGCTTGGAGTTCCGGAACGGGATGTGCTTCTCCTTCGCCAGCAGCGCCGACAGCACGTCGCCCACTGCCGCCAGCGACTTGTGAATGTGCTGCGATTCCCGCACCGTGAGCGCCGGCGTCTCCGCCGTCTTGGACAGCCTCTCGGATCCAGCCAAGTCCACGAGCGCCAGCCTTCCTGTATCGGTATCGCCATTGGCCTTGCTGGTGCGCCGAATGCCAATCATCAACACTGTGTGCGCGCGGTTGCTGCGGTCGTTCTTGGCTCGATTGGCCTTGCTGCGAGCCACGGCCTCGTCGATCTCTTTGGCGCTGGGCACAGCCACCGACTCGACGTTCTTCAGATAGACGCCATTCTCTCCATGTCGAATCTCCAGCGACGTGGACGAATTGGCCTGCACGTTGCCACACATGCTAGTGGCACCGACGTGGCAGCCCTTGGTTGTCCCCGACGGCGAGCCTCCGCTACCTGAAGCAGCAGCAGCAGCAGTAGTTGCACTACTATTAACTACACTACTACTACTAGGATGAGCCAGCAGGTCGTAGATCTCCTCGTTGTAGACCTCCACCATCTGCACTTGCACCTGAAACTCGTAGACGTGTTGCTGCTGCGCCGCGCAGCTAAATATGAGCTCGGCCGCGCGCTGGTGCAGACCCTGTCCTTCTCCCTGCATGGTGTGCGTTTTGCCCGCGCCCGTCTGGCCGTACGCGAAGACGCAGGCGTGATGGCCCGCCACGGCCGCGCGCACGAGCGGCGCCACCTCCTTGAACACCGTCAGCTGCGAGTGCTGCTCGTGGAACACGCGCGCGAACGAGAAGCTTTTGTACAGCGCGCCATCGACAGGCGAGAAGACGCTCAGCGCCTGCGAAGACTCGACCTGCACGCGTTTGCGGCGTCGGTCGGGGCTGGCGTCGCTGTCCTCGCCGGCGCTTGATCCTGGGCTGGAAGGGAGCGGCCGCACGCGACACAACACGCGGATATTGCCCTGAAGCTCGGCCAGCCGCGTCTCCAGCTGCGCGCGGGCAGCGCGTTCGTGTGCCAGGGCGTCGGAAGAAGCGCGTTCTTGAGTGCGGCCGCGCTCCAAGGCGGCCAAGAGCTCGGCACCCAGGACGCCGAAATCGCGTCCGCAGAGACGGAAGGATGTGCGCACGTCAGCCTTGAGAGAGACCAGGCTGGCGCGGAGCTGCGCCGCCAGCGCACGTGGCGGAAGAGGCGGAGCGGCCATGAAGATGGTTCACTTTTGGCGCCAACTTGTTTAAAAAACCAGGTGTCCATCGGGGCAGGGTCGTTCCCTCTCAAAAGAGGGCTTTTGAAAAAGGCACGTGTTGCTGCGCCCAGCTTGAAAACATGTGACGTGGTACGAGCACCCATCTACGACAAACTGGGACCATCTATTATAGTAATCAAACTAATACCACCAGCCAGCTCCAACGGTAGGAAGGATTATTTCCAGGTCAAAATGGGTTCGGGTCTCATTTTCGATCTAACGAGGCTTTTTGTGACGGGGCACACAGCACCTTGCACAGAGGAAGTGCTGGAAGTATGCAATACTTCCTGTGAACTGTTGTTCACT
>KV730152.1:0-11759 GCA_000500225.2 Phytophthora pinifolia
GTCTCTCCCGGGGAACCAGACGACATGACTTGGCTCATCTTGGACTCGGTCGTTGGAAGGACTACAAAGTGCTACCAGGAGTAACGGGCTATGTGATTACCGTCACTTAGCTTACACGTAGCGATGAGGAAGCAGCAGGAGGGCTCAGGAGGCTGAGCTCAAGTATTTAGTCTGGGGAAAATTTAACTCTGTTTTTAGTATTAGATCCCGGGCGACCGCCCGTGGTCTAATGTGAACCACTCAAAACAGGTCGCGACCTGATTGGCTGTAAATGAGTCTGGCTCCTCACTTTCAACCAATCAGAGAGCGACACGGCAGCACACGCTATCCGTGTGCTGCACTACCTACTTATGTAATCTTCTGAAAGTAAACCTACCTACATATGTAACTGGGGGCCCATTACAGCCCTCCTCTTTCGACATAGGACCAAGCTCCGCCAGGATCCTCTGCTCCGCTTCCCCAGTCAGATCAGGATTCGCCGAGATCTTCCGCTCCTCTTCCACAGTTGGATCAGGGTCCATCCGGGTCGGCGCAGGCTTCGCTTCCCCAAGATCTCCCACTCCTTTTGGGGTTGGATCTGATCGAAATGTTACAGGATCGGAGTGGGGTGCCACCGGATCGGACCCGGCATCTACGACTCAAGCTGCGCCTGGGTCGCCTGATCCTTCCGATTCGGACGTCTTGGGGATCCGGCCGGAGCATTGATGGGTCGGATCCGTCGTCTTTGGCCGGATCAAACGAGTCCGGCGCCCTCTCTGATAATTCGGAGGAGATCCACGTAGTGCTCGCTCGGTCTCGTGCCGACGCGCATCCTAGGGCCGGGGCTCGTGGCTCCAGTCCCCAAAGTGACCCTCCGATCTCTCGCGGGTCTGCTGTAACTCCTATTGTGCTCGATAGGGGTGATCTGGAGGGCTCCGAGGATGAAGCGTCTCCGGCTGAGTCAACCTTCCGGCCGTATGGGCCCCTTGATAAGTTCATCCCAGGCCTTCATCAGAGTTGGGCCGTATCCGAAGAGGAGGTGATCCCTTGGGATCCCGCTCAGATCGGCTCCCTCACTCTAGATGCAGTGTCTGCTCAGGTCCTGATCAAGCCCAAAGTTCTTTCTGCCGGCTGGATGTTCCCAAAACGGGCCGGCCGGGTCAACTCGCTTAGGTCGTCTTTGTACGTTCCTGGCCTGATCACACAAAGGAATGTTGAAGCTCTGTACGCGGCCAAGCCTTGGAAGGTCCTCGACGTGGCGTCGTTGACTCCTATAAACTTCGGCCCGGTGAGAGCGTCTCGCTTAGCTGCACTCTTGGATGAGCGCAAATTGGTTGAGTCAGAGCATCGTCAGGCTTACTGGGAGGACACACACTCCTTCCCCATCCCCAAAGATCTGCAGCAAGCGATTCCATGGTTCGCCAGGGAGTATACTCGCCGCAAGAACCGCAGTTCGCACGCTCGAGCAAGGGCGAGATCTTTGGATGATCGGATCCTTGCGGAGCCGAGGGAGCTGCGACAGCCGAGGGCTGGGAACTCTCCTCTTTCAGTTGGGCGCGCTTCACCGCAGCTCTGCTGCGCGGGGTCGCGGGGCTCCCGGGATGGATGGCACGCTGCTGCTCAGTGAGCTGAGGTGAAGCCGGCGTGCGTGGGTGATCGTCTTCGGACTCACCTCGGCAGACACATCCTCCGGCGAACAGGGGGCCTGCGAGGCTGCCGTTCCACGGCTGGGAGTCTCTGGAGACTGAGTGCTCGGCGATGGCTTCTCGTGGTCATCACGAGGCGAAGCCTTCACGTCATCTTCCGGGGTCGCATCGACCAAGTCCCCTTTGATCACGCAAGACGTCTCTTCGTTAGTCGTGCCTGCGGGCGCTTCTCTCCGTCCTCATCACCGGTGATGAGCTCGATCTGCTGCGACCCCAGGCCATCGCTGCTGCTCTCTGAGCCACTGGAAGGGTCAACGAGGGCCGGCACCTGGACTTCATGACTTGCGTCGACGGGCGGCGCGCAGAGACACCAGCTCTTGGGCATCTTTCGCTTCGGCTTCGGCGGCTTGGGCCTTCTCGCGGCAGGTCGCGCTTGACTTCTCGTCCGACGAGCGGCTGGGGCAGGCGTTGCCTTCGGGGATGACGATGCTTCGGTCAGGGTGGTCGCCTCAGGCGTCGGCGTGCCCGAAGGGCTGGCGTCAGCAGCAGTGTCCGGCGGCGTGCCCGATTGGCGACTTTAGGCAGCGCTGGTCTTCATGGGCTCGGAGGGCGACTTGCGGGGCTGCTGGGATTTTTCGACAATGAGGCTGGTCCCCGGTTGGGCCTGTGGTGCCGTTTGTCTCAATGGATTCCCCAATCTTTCCAGAAAAGGCGATGTCTTCCATTTGGGTATGGGATGGTATCCATCAGAGTGAAGGTCCATGGCTACATGGTGTGGTACGCACATGTGCTAGCTTATGTACGATTCGAACTTAGGACACGACTTGGCTTCAGAGCCAACCATTGAGTCGACACTGGAGCTTCAAATCTTGGATATCCGATCCGGATCCCAGGGTCCTGACTGTCGGATCTGGCACTGGATCTTCAGATCCAGGGATCTTGGATTCGACCAGATCTAAACTTGCAGTAACACGTATCCGCATTCCTTTCTAGCGTTTTTCATGTATGCGGCCTTCCCTGCATAGTATCTCCTGCTTCATCCACCTTAACGACCAACTCACTGGGGCGGAACCTCCCCCTTCCTTTCCGCGGCCTCCTCGCGAAATCTTCGACCAGCTTCATCACACACACAACCAACTTGTGTGCATGGGGTCCGCCTCCTTCCCATCTGCAGCCTTCCTGCAGATCTTCAACATTCAGTCCCGCTCGTAGCAACCAACTTGCTGCGGCGGCTTCCATCACTTCACGAGGAGGTAGTCCGTCAACTGCGGGTAGATCGGACTTGCCAAGGGCAAGATGAAGAGATTTGGATCCAGAATCTCCCAGGCGATGAGAAGGACGTATGCAAAGATGAAGCGCGGGCATGGAACAATCTCGCGGCCGATTTCGAAATGGATGACCAAGATCTGCTGTACTATTGCCCGCCCTCGCGGAACGCAGACGAAGAAAGAGACGGCTCCTACGGCTGGTGGTCCCCGAAACATTGCATGAAGATCTACTCATGTGAGTGTGGAAGGCGGACACCAAGGGATCAGCCGTACATATCAGCGGATCCGAGATCATTTCTACTGGCGTGGACTCTTTCGAAGTGTACAACGTTTCATGGGTGAATGCGTCAACTGCGAGACGAGCAAGGGGCGGCCAATGATCCGTGGGGAGTCACCAGGTAACCTACAGGCCACCTACCCATTTCAGATCCTGGCCATGGATCACATCCCCTCGCTGCCCAAGTCGTACAAGGGTCACATGGAACTGTTGATCTGGGTAGATCTGTTCACAGGATATGTTAAAGCCAAAGCGAGTGCATCGCGCACGGCCCAGACGATCGCCGAGTCCTACGAAGAATGCGTGTTCCGGCGTTTTGGCGCCAGTGAGGTGATCCGCCATGATAGAGAGCCTGGCTTCATGTCGGACTTTTCAAGCCTTCAACAGGATCCTGGGTCAGCGACAACGAGCTACGATGGCTTGTCGTCCCCAAGCTAATGGCACAGCGGAACGCATGATACAAACAGTGACGAGAGCAATCAAGATGTACGTTGAAGACGAGAGCCAGCGGGACTGGGATGAATACGCGGAGCGCTTAACCTTTCGCCGTCAACACCGCGCACGATCGGATCCGAGGTGACAAACCGTTCTATCTGGTACGTGGATGAGGTCCACGGACAACTCTGGAAGAGACATTTCCTCTAGGCAGCTCCAGGCGGTGTGATCGGGAACCACGCAGGTGGCGGTATCGGATCCAGCGCTATTATAGTCAGACAACAGCAGATGTGAAACACTGACTCAAGAAGGCGATCGCGGATCGAGCCAATCAGCACAATGATGAGCAGGATCCACACACAATCGAATAAGGATCCATACCTAGATCGGGTTAAGGAAGGCTACGCCCGGAAGCTGGCACACATGTGGCATGGCCTCTTCCGCGTCATAGAGATGGTGAACGCATTCGCTACTCGTCTAGAGACTGCAGGGACAGATTACCGCCTTTTCCCAGTGGTACATATATCCAAGCTGAAGCACGTAAGAACTTTCCCGGATCGGCCGACTGTGCGCCTAGTAAGGCCGCTTCGATTTTGATGAGGCATTGCTCCCAGAAGACAGCTGGGATCGTGCGCTAGAAGAAGGAGAGTACGAAGCGGAAAGGATTAGCGACATGAGAACAGGGCGCAGAACACGGTACGGGCGAATGCTGCGAGAATCAAAGTACATTGGCGGGGCTATGAAGAGCCTACGTGGGTCGATGAGGCAGATCTCAACTGTGGGGCGCTGTTGCGAGAATTCCTCCAAGATCGCGCAAAACGGAGCCGTTTTGAGGTGATGCAGTCGAGGAGGAGTGGGTTGGTTGCGTTCCGGCGAGATCGGGTGCCATAGCTATGATGCGTAGCGTGGTCTCATTCGTCGCAGCAGCTAGGATCTCGGGTAGACGGTTTAACGTCATCGGATCTTCTCGGGTCTGATCCTCAAGTACTACGACTCCTGCCTCTCCCTGCCGCGCGGTGCTCGCTAAACTGCCAGCACTGGCGTTCCACGTTCTCTTGACGTGTAGTATATCATGGTCAGACCAAGCTCGCAGCTTATGCAGTGCCTTTTAGGCGCTGCACGTAGCAGCATCAGACCAGGTGCCTTGCAGTCAATCTTGCCTTTCATTTGTCGGATCACCAGGTTGGCGTCACCACAGATCACTAGACGCCCCTGATCCAACTCTTCGAGGAGATCGAACATAACAGTAGACCGCTGTATTCTGCTTCGTTGACTGTCTTGTCTGTGGTCCATCCTGATGCTGCCTGACGATTGTCCACTCTGGTAGCTTCCATACGATAGCGCTGAGCCCCCCTCCGCCGCGTTTGACCCGTGCGGATCCGTCAAAGCTAACTACTAGTAGTTCTTCGTCGGATCGTCCGCTGCCCTGCGTGGCTCCTTCCGGGGTGCGATTGCAATCAATGCTTGATCGACGACGGATCGCAACGTTATCGACGCAGCGAGAGATCCTAGGATCTCGTCCTCGCACTTGGTGCACTTCGTGATCTCTAACGTCCACGGAGATAGTAGTGCATCCCATTGACCCAACCGCCCCTGCAATCCTGCAGCACGGAACAGCCAGGCTAACATCGAATGCCGCGTCAGCACCTTGATGGATCGACCAACCCGTATGGAGTAGCAGATATCCAAGATGCGCAGCAACGCCAGCACTTCCTTGTCCACGACGCCGTAATTAAGTTCGTTTTGCTTCAGGGTACGACTCGTGAACATCACCGGCAGGTAATTGCCTTCGTGGTCTTGCACCAGGGAGGCTGACACCGCCCATTCGCTAGTGTAGACGATCAGCACCGGCTGTTTCTCGGGATCAAAGTGCTTGAGGATCGGCGTCGTTGCGATCTTAGTTTTCAGTGTGACGAACGCTGCTTCGGCTCGGATCCATTTGGCGTCAGTTGCCGTCGGATCCTGGTCAGATCCCGACTTAGTGGCTGGAGTTCTAATAGGATCCGAGCTACATCTGCACTTAGACGTCAGAGTGTGACAGCTCGTGTGGTCTTCCTCGCGTTTTTGCGGCGAAATCCGAGTTCGTACAGAACTGAGGCGTATCCTCGATGAATCGCCCATAGTAGTTTAGGCTGCCGAGGAACGACTGCATAGCTCGTAGATTCCGTGGAGACGGTAGATCCACTAGCGCCTTCAGATCCTTCGGGTGAGCGTCTAAACCTTCACTGGACACTCGGTGACCGAGATAGTCAACCTTCTTCAGTCCCCAAAAGCTTTTCGTGACACTGATCGAAATGTTCCACTTGTTGCATGCTTCCAACAGGAGTCTCACACGGTCACATAGTTGATACCAGGATTCAGCGGTGACTAAAATGTCATCGATGTACGATCGACGTCCTAGCACCGAGGAGCCGCCCTCAGCTTCAGGTTCTCCGCCATCGAAAAGATCTGATAGTAATCCTTGATCCGATACTGGGGGTCCGCAGGAAACCGTAAAACGCGTTATCAATCAGCCTCTGATAGATCTGCGGAGCGTTCTTCAGCCCAAACGGCATTCAAATAGCCCAAACGGGGTGACAAACGCTGAGATGGCGCGAGCCCGGGTACCACCCAGAATCCACTTGCCATATCTAGCGAGCAGTACCACAACACTTTGTCCAGATCTTCGAGAAGGTCGTTGATCAGAGGCATCGGATAGATCATCAATTTTGTGAGATCGTTGACCAGACGGTAATCGATACATAGCCTGATGTCTACGCCGTTATTTTTGATGATCACAACAACAGGCGATGCCCATGGCGACGTCGAGTGTCGGATAATCTTTGCGGACAACAATCCTTTGAGCAAATCCGACACCTTTTCTCGATATTGCGGAGCGATCTTTCTCACCCGCTGGACGATAGGGTTCGCTTTGCCAACGTCGATCACACACGACTCCCACCGCTGCTGGGGACAGCGCGTTGCCTTTTCCGATCAATAGATGCTTGTGTGCCCATATGATGTCACGCAGCTCACGGATCTCTTCCTTCGTGTCAACTTCCGGGTCTCCAACTTGGAGATCTTCGATCCGCACCTCCATCGTCGTGGACACCACCTCGGGCAGCATAGCTAGTTCTCCTGCAACTTCCTCGGCGTGCAACTCGCCGCCATCATGTCAACAGGTTTCTGGATCTGCCGCCGGATCCGTATTCTGGCTGGCCGGCTGTTTTGATCCCATTCCTACTCCCAGATCTGAGTTCAGACCCAGAGTTGATCCGTTCGCTGACTAGTGATCTTCTGCAGCCCGGTCCATGTCGGATATGTTCGTCGACGCTGGATCATCTGCCCTCGGATCCTCCTCTGCGCCTGATTCCGGTACACTTCGAAGGATTTGTTGAGCCTTGTCCCTGTACGGGATCCGGTGACTGGATACTGGATACCCTCACTTTTTCTTGGAAATCGTCTGGGGCAGGTACCTCATCCCCCACGTGTGGCGGAGGACTGAATTCGAGTTCCTGCTGTCGACGAACGCTCAGAAGATGGGGCGGATCGGTCGGATCCGGACTCCTTGGCCTCATCAAGATCCGGCGTGGCGTCGCGTATTCCGCGCGCCTTCAGCATTTCGGCGCCAGACGGACCAAGCGACATTCGATGGGATCCCGATGAGCTGTCGGATCCGACTTCGGACGTAGCGGAGGCGTACTGGGATGATCCCGTGTGGTACTCCGGCGACTGAGATAATCGATGACGTGGAAATGACACAAAATGACGATCGCCTCCGGAAATTCCTCGTCCAGTGTCGAAATTTCTGTGAAGTCCTTGTCGACCACGATGACCTTGATTTCGTTCCAGGACGGGTTGTTCTGCTTGAACGCTGATACCGCGTTTATCATGTTCTGTCGACTTTCCCTATCGATAAGTGAGTGTTGAGCAAAAGCTCCACTCCCAAACTTGTCTGTCAGCATGAAACTGAGGAGACGGTATCTGACAGCTAGTTGGTTTCCACCAATTATCATACAACTTAAACCAACTACGCACCAACTGCACCAACAAAACGAACTTGTCCAACCACTCACCTGTTGATATTGGTGCCGTGCGTAGCGTCAACGCACATGACCTCAGGAACATCCTTCTCATAGTCTGGGAAGTGATGCAAATAATCAGCTTAGTGTCGACGTCCCGGAAAACGTTGACAACATTGCCAGGGCCTTCGCTGAAATCCTGCAGCAGCTCGGTCACTCGGACGTTGTCGTCAGGCGAAGTGTACGGATCGTGCCGCATCTCGGCAATCAAGTTGTTCACATCCTGCAAGTGAATCGGCCTAAATCGGCTTCCCGGACACCTCTTTCAAGTAGCGGAGGATATTCTTCCTCTTGGCACCTGGCAAGAATAGTCAGTATCCAAATCTAATAACCCAAATACCTAATGAACGTACTGTACGCACAACACTGCGCGTTGCACGAGATGTAACCTTTCACACCTCGGGATACGTGTTGAACACGTTGGCGTCAACTTGGTGAGAGTGTGTATGTACGTGAGTCTTCGCACGCACTCGGAACACCCACCCGCATCTTGAAAGAGCAATGCGTTGAGCTTAGCTGGGCACTCTATGCGACGGGTAGTATGATTCGTACGAGTCCCAGCCCCCGTGATTGGAATGAGCCACCGTGCGTGCACACCATGACTTTGTATAGTATCCCAGCGATTCCTCCCATAGAGTTGGCTGGGATCCGGACTTTGGGGCTTGACGAGAACGGCTGCGGTTCCTGTCTTTGATAGAGTTGCTCGTTTTTAGCTTGTACAGTTGGAACGTATCCCGCTGATATCTATACAGAGCAGAATAAGACACAGCATGAGCCACAGGATAAAACATAGCACCATACACAGCATAAGTCAAGATGTGGACGGATCCGTACTGGGCAAAGGTCTCCTCCATGGCTTTCCACGAGTCAAACACTCCGCCGAAGGGGATGCAAGTAGTGACGTCTTCGGACGCTGTCTCATCGCCAGAAGATGCACTGGAAACAGTCGCCGACGGGGGAGGGGTGGCAGCAGAGCCCTTGTCGCTCCGTCCGGGCTGGTATGGGCTGGTACTTTCCCCGTCCTCTGCCTTGTTAGTGCCAGGGCGGCCTCCCCTCGAGGACTAGACAGCAGCCCCAGCATCGGCCTGCCCCGCGTCCCCGCGGCCTCTGCTGGGGGCGCCTGGCGTAAGAGCGCGCCCCGCTATCTTGTTCTTCTTCTTCGCTGTCTTCTTCTTGCCTGCCGCCATTTTGGGGAGGGGGGGGGAAATGAAAGGCCATCAGAGCATCTCCACCGGGTCGCGCCAAACTCTTTCGCCAAACGAACCTTAGGCGGCACAAAAACCACCTTGTAGAGGTGTTTCCACCCGTGTCGCCAACTAAATCTCAATCACCATTCTCATTCTCAGCAATGACAGATTGAAGGGGCGGCGAGCCGATGAGTTGGCGGGAAGCGATAAAGCACCTCCTCGAAGCCGCCTGCGAGGGAGATGACGATGATACGAGCGACACCGTGGCGCTACTGAACTGCGTCGCTGTTGTGTCTGTGACAACGATGCCCAAGCAGAAGAAGAAGCAAGGAGGATCGCACCCCGGGAAGCGCGCAAATATTGATCGTGGGCGCGTTGCAGCAGATGACCAGCTCTTCCGTGATTATTTCACTGATATCACTCTCTACCCAGACTCACTGTTTCGCCGCCGCTTTCGAATGTCCCGCCGCTTGTTTGATCGAGTGGCTCGCTCGGTCACGCTCTCCGACGCGTACTTCACTCAGCGGCGGGACGCAGTCGGACTGTCGGGCTTCTCTCCACGTCAGAAAGTTACCATAGCGCTGCGGATGCTTTGCTATGGCACCTGCGCGGTTGCTACATTCGTATCGCGGAGAGCACGTGTTTGGAGAGCTTCAAGCACTTCACTGCAGTTATTGTGTCGTGCTTTGGTAAGCGTTCTTGGTCGGTGTTCGTCAAGTTGATTCGGCAGCCAGGAGGACCGAAAAAGAAGTACTTCGCGAAGGCGCAAGAAGCAGCTCGTAAGGACATCTAGCGTTGCTTTGGCGTTCTGCAAGGGAGGTTCGCAATCCTTGCTGAACCCGCGCGCTTGTGGGATCAACAGCTGCTGCGGGTCGTTTGGCAGTGTTGCGTGATTCTAGACAACATGGTGATCGAAGATGAGCAAGACGAAAGCGGTGTAGAGTACGTTGCTCCGGTCAACAGCAACTCGGCACGCTGTCATTCGACACCCTGCTTTCCGGCCTCTCCAGCATTCAAAACAACGCGGTGCTCTCGGCGCTCCAGCAAGATCTGATTGAGCACCAGTGGAGTGAGCGAGAGAAACGTTTCGCATTGGAAAGATACTAGCGCGCTGCACTAACTAAATAAACGCAGGGACTGCCCAACGGTCTCGTTCATACCAGGTGGTTGATCGCGTTATGGATGGCGCCCTCGTCCTGGATTGTCTCAGGTCCGACAGCGCCATCGACACCGTCTGCAACAGGCACATCCCCCGCGGCATCCACATCTGTGCCTCTCGCACTTCGCGGAGCCTCTGCAAGATCTGCCTGCCGCATTGAGAAGAACTCACGCGCGTCAGGGTCCAGATTCGCGAGCACAACAGTGAATAGTGCGACCTCGTTCGTCTCTTGGACTGCGCGGGCGCGCTTCCGGTTTGTCAACGCCACCTGTTTCGACGCGAGCGCCAGTTCCTTGAGTGTACGCTCAGCAATAGCCGTCTTCTTTCGCCGCCTTCGTGCCTTGTGGACGCATCGGCGCTAGTGTGGCTTGTGAATCTATGTCCCTGGCGGCAATGCTAGCCGTGTCGTCTCCGACTGGCCTGGCAGCTCGAAAGGACATCCATAGCGGCACTGAGCAGAGAACGCGCCAGCAGTGGGGCAGCTTGAACGCTTTGCCACTTCCCACCCCGTCCAGGCCTTGCATTGCCTTATAGACGCGCTGTGCTTCCTCGATCTCGTCCTCCTGTGTAGCGCTTGACTCATGGATGGCGGCGACTTACGCACGCTGCTGAACAAGTACGAATCCACGGATCACTCCGCCCGACCAAACCATGGCGACAGGAGTCGGAACATCGCTGTGGATGGCACCAGATACGACGACAAAGCCGACAAGGTGCTGCTTGCCAGATGCCAGGGGTCCGAAAAATAAGTACCCCGCATACGCAAGAAGCTCAAAGGCCAGTAATGCATAGGGAACTATCGAGCCAAACAATAATCAGCAATACCGCAGTATTCACTGTATTGAGTACTAGCTAGAGCAAGTGTGGACGCATTCCACATATCGCGGTTAGCTTTCAAAAACATGAGCCGCTCAAAGATGGCGGAATGAATTGCAGCACGATGCTGCTCGAGTACATGCTTACACTCAGAAAACAGTCGCTCGCCTGTTACTCGTCGGAGAAACCGCACCTAGTAGCGGAACATAGTCCGCCATCGTTGGTTGAACGACGCGGCTTTTTGGATTGGCGCAGGACCTCGGTTGCGAAGTCCGCCGCCACCGCAGGCTCTTGTGTCTCCGAAGTGAGCGACTTGCGGAAGGGCTGAAGTGCGGCTTGTTCAGCAGTCGAGAGAGGGAGCGAGCTTGCGACCTTGATCACGGCGCTCTCGAAGACCGGTGAGTGCACAATGGCAGCGTCTGCAGCAAGGTATGTTCCCATAACAGGGTACTTCTTCATGCAGGCATCAAAGAGAGCTCGGACGTCGGGAAGGTTACGTCGGTGATGCTGCAACTTCACACAGACGCTTTGAAGCTCCTTCAGCTTGGCGTGCAGCGCTATTATGCGCCGATGAGAATTTCCCCGAGGCAGGATGCCTTCTACCGCAGCTACGTGCTTTGCTGCATCTCGGATCTTGACGTACTTGTCCACCATCTTCCACACGGACGACCACCGCGTGAGTGTGGAGTGCCAGCTGAGCGGCATTGTTGGGAAGTCGTAGGGTCGTCATCAGATTCTGAGATATCAGATCTTCTGAGTCTGACAGGTACTTGACCATCGCTAAATTAAAGCGATGGCTGGCGCATCCCACCAAGGGTACACCTAATTTTGTAGAGAGCGATTTATTCGTCGCACAATTATCCCCAACGACGAACTTGATCATGCTTCTCGTTTTGCCGTAGACTTCCAGGATCGCCACCATGAGCTCAAT
>AWVW02030755.1:0-14888 GCA_000500225.2 Phytophthora pinifolia
ATTCACTCCTCTATCACTTCAGTAAGTCAGTCGCCACATCCAACGTAACCCTCCATTCACGTCCATACCTTCGTTGCCTCATCTCTATATTTATATACGGCATACGTAAACGCTGCACATCACTACTCCTTTCCTCCCTCCACCCTCCGCGTCGAACTGCGAGCTCCGGATCCTCCGGTCCGGTGACCAATTATATTGATGTTATACTGGGATAGCAGGAGCCTGAAAGGCATTGCTGTGGCCAGCCCAACCGGGATTAATTAGGCGTCGGTAATACTGAAGCCCGGAACTTGAAGCCGGTAAACTGAAGCCGGTTACCGATCCGCTTCGCCTCGGTCTCGCGCTGATGGATGGATAGCGTTCACTTTCCAGGCGCGTGCTTCGGTCTCGCGATGATAGATGGGATGTCCGTGAATGATCGGGGCGGCCTGGTTTCGCGGCAAATCGCGTTGGTATGGACGAGCAGAGGAGCGCGTGGCTCAACTTCCAGGATATCGGTGGAGAGGATGCGGGCGGCCAAGAACTTGCGCGCGATGTCGCTAGAGAAAATGCGAGCGACCGAGAATCTGGCGTTGTTAGCACGGCTAGAGCGAGGCGGAATGCGCAGCAGCGCGCCGGGCGCGCTGCTGCGGTCTTCCGTCCTCTAGCCTCGAACTGACCACTCAATATCGACATCCGACTGCCCAAGTTCTATAGTTCAACATACTTTTCCATCTTTAAGCTATCCCAGCCTTCGCCAAAGCCCTAGTATTATTTTGTGCGCATCTGCAACCTTTGAGAGCAGGCGCTTTACTGGTCCTCAGCTTCGGAATACATCGGTGAGTATCGCACAACCTCTGTCGAACTTGAAGACGCGAGGATTTGTACAGGCGCCCCTCTGCGGTCGCAGAATCGGAGTGACGTCGAAGTCCGCGCTTCGTTTGGCGTGGCGGAGTTGGATTCTCATTCGGCAAAGTCCTGATATCCAAGCGATGGATCGCTCAAAATACTCAAAATATCGGCTACACTCGTGCCGATGAGCAGAATGAATGTGATAGCATGGTAACGACGTCATTGGATAGTCGCCGACGCCGATCCAGTCGAGAAACAGCAAGTTGCTCCCCCTGTGTGATGCGCCTCAACGTGCTGATGTCTCGCTAAAGCAGCAGCGAGCACACCACCATCTTCTGCAGTCAGCAGTACCATCGGTGCTTGTAGGTGATGCTCTGAAAGCTCCGGTCGCTCCGAGTCGGTAGCGATGATATTTGCCAATGGTCGTTGTCCTGAGGTGGTGGTGCGCACAAGATACTGGCGCAATCCCCTCTCTTGTGTGCTCGTGTGGGACGCAAGATGAGAAGATGAGCTTGGTCAGTGCTGCTGGCTGTATGTTGCTGTCTCGAAACCGAAAAATATCCACTTCCTCCCGCTGTTCGTGGCGAATCATTATCCCTTTTGCGAACCAGCCGACGCCTGGCATGTTCGCTATCTACGCCTACGACCAGATTCCGTCGCTACTCCTGCAGTGCGGCTACCGTAGCAAGGTCTGCACCAATCCGCGCGCTACCAAGATCGACGGCACGCTGCACAGATTGTGCGAGTTCCACCGGCGCAAGGCCAACCTGAGTCAGCAGCGGCTACACAAGCGTCATCGCGAAGAACGCGCTGCTCGTCGGGCCGAGGCGGCTATTGTGGACCGCCCGACCAAGAGAGTCTGCCCAGCCCCTCACTTTCAGCTGGACCTGGCCACTATTGACCCGATCCCTTACGTCGCTATCGCGGCTCGCATTGCCGACACGGATACCTACAGTGTCGAGCACTTCCAGCGCGGGCTTTTCACCGGGGAGCCCGCGTTCTCAAGCTTAGTGGACGTAACCAAGCCAATGCCGTCGGGTATACGCCAGGCGGGATCAGCGGCATCCGTAGACGACACGAGGTTTATGATCGTTTGAACCGGTTCATGTGATCAGCCCACGAGAGGAGCTATTGCTGAGCTTCTCAATTGGGCGTTGATCAATTGCAGCACCAAGCTCTCGGCGAGAGTCAGCAGTAGTGCAAGAAGTCGATTAACTCGAGAATATATTGCCTTCGCTAGCTACCTACGCGTAATGTTATCCAGTGACAGGAGGGGAATCCAGCCAAGTTAGATTGAACGCAGTAGTGTTTTAATGTTTTAACACTAATCAAAACACGGTGTACCTCTCACCTCTTTATGACAGCCACCACATTCGCTTTCCCGACGTTCTGTTTGGCATACATTCTCCCAGTGAAAAAAAAGTCAAGTCGCGAGTTAGGTGTTCAGCCGCTGCAGTCCTCGACTTCTTGGTGGAGAGGGAACGGTGCGTACCTGACTCACTCTTTCGCGCGATGGAGAACTACCAGAAGGTGGAGAAGGTGGGCGAGGGCACGTACGGCATCGTGTACAAGGCACGCGACCTGAAGACCGGCCGCATCGTGGCGCTCAAGAAGATCCGCCTGGAGCCCGACGAGGAGGGCATCCCGTCCACGGCCATGCGCGAGATTTCGCTGCTCAAGGAGCTGTCGTCGCACCCGAACGTCGTGTACCTGTACGACGCCGTGTACCAGAAGAACAAGCTGTATCTCGTCTTCGAGTTCGTGGAGCAGGACCTCAAGCGCTGTCTGGAGAAGCTGCCGGCAAGGATGGAGGTTTTCCAGGTCAAGAGCTACCTGTACCAGCTTCTGGCAGGCATCGCCTTCTGCCACGCCAACCGCGTGCTGCACCGCGACCTCAAGCCGCAGAATCTGCTCATTGATCAGTACGGGAACCTCAAATTGGGCGACTTTGGCCTGGCCAGGGAGTACGGCGTGCCGCTGAGACGCTACACGCACGAGGTGGTCACGCTCTGGTACCGCGCACCCGAGGTGTTACTGGGAGCGAAGCACTACTCCACGCCCGTGGACTCGTGGTCCATCGGCTGCATCTTCGCCGAGATGGTCAACAAGCAGCCTCTCTTTCCGGGAGACTCGGAGATCGACGAGTTGTTCCGCATCTTCCGTGTGATGGGGACGCCCAATGAGACGCTCTGGCCCGGAGTGTCCACGCTGCCGGACTACAAGATGTCGTTCCCGCAGTGGCGCCCGCAGCCGCTGTCCAAGGTCGTGCCGCAACTCGACCGCGTGGGACTCGACCTGCTTGCGGTGAGTCGAACGGATGGAAGTTGATGGTGGCTTTCGGGTGAGATGGCTAATGGTGTGAATGTTGTTTCGCCCAGCGTCTGCTTGTGTACGACCCAAGCAGCCGTATCTCGGCCCGTGCGGCGATGGCGCACCCGTGGTTCGCCGACCTGCACCCGCAGTACGCGTCCTTCCGCAACAACGGCAACGGCAATGGCACCCAGACGTTCTTTTAAGTCGGAGTGCGTTACAGGAGGGATGGAGCACGGAAACCCAGAAAAAAAATATGGTCGAGATGGCGGCAGCATCGACCGCACACAGTCAGCTTTTGCTTCGAGCGGCAAAATCCAAGCGCAAGAAGCGAAGCCAAGAGCAATTCCACGGCCAGGATGGCGGTTCCGCGGACGACGACATCGGCGGTGGATTCACAAGCACCAACCAGCAGCAAGCAGTGGACTACGCTTCGACTCGCCGCTGGGATTTATCAGGCCGCCCACACTTTGGCATGAGCCAAAACTAGAAAGATGACCAACAGTTTTGTTTTTTTACGGCAATTTTCAACTATCCAATCATATCGGTTCGCGCCATTTTCATTACCCAATCAAAACGATTCATCTCTTCTGCACTTCACCGTGTCAAGTTTGACGTCGCCGATGAACGGAGCTCCTCGCAAGCGACACCACGCCGGACGCGACGTTGTCGTCGCGGGGGCGACGTCCCGCAAGAAATCCCGCACGCTTGTGACCCCGCAGACGGCACCGCGGGTCTCGAGCCACCGAAGCGACGTGTTCCGGCGCCATGAGGTGGCCAACCCCGAGTCGGAGGAGGTGGAGGAGGAGGAAGAGCTGCTAGAGGAGCAGCCGGTGGAGATGCCGAGCCAAGAGACCGAGGAGGAGGAGGAAGGAGCTTTGCCACTCGTGGTCTTCCAGTGCAGCACGTGCCGCTCCATCTTCGGGGACTCGTACGCCTTCGTGTGCTCCACCGAGGAGCTGTGGCTCGTGACGCTGAGCCACGTGACCAACGTGGCGCTGGCCCCAGAAGTGCAGACGGCCAACACGGGGGCGGACGCTGGCAGCTCGTACTATGAGCTACTGTGTCACAACTGCCAGGCCGTGCTCGGCCGCAGGTATTTAACGACGCCAGTGGCGCTGGACGGGATCCGAGACCTCTTCAGCTTCTCCACGGAGGCCATCACCTCGTACACGCTGGGGGAGCCCATGCAACAAGAACAGGGTGCGGATCTGAACATGCAACAAGCTGCAGCCGCTTGTCATTCGGCCCTGCACAAGCTGGCCGCGGATCGGAACGAGGTGGCCAGGTTACGAGACGAGATGGAAAAGGTCAAGGGCCTCATGGTCGCGGTGGACGACCGGCTCGCACAGCTGGAAGGAGCAGAGCCTGCCTCGGAAGACGAGGCCGAGCAGGAGCAGCGCCATCGACCCACACAGCAAGCTAAGAAAGCCAAAGTGTAGGACAGGCTAACTAGGCTGAAAGGCGGCGTTAGATATCTCGTTTTTTTCTGTGCTCGTCATCTTGGCCGAGTGCCGCACCTCCCCACTGAAACTGCTTCATCCTCTACTCGTGCTAGCATCACAGCCGTCCGCGCACATGGACGGCTTACTGCGTCGTCTCCGCCTGGGCCTCAAAGGCCGCACGGGCAGCCTCGATGCCCGTGGGCGGCTTTGCCTTGCGCATCTCACCGGGTCTGCACGCCAAACACCATCAGTCAACAGGTCCAGCATCTCCGATAGCCACGCAATGTCCGTACCGGTCCACGTATTCAATGACGGCCATCTCGGCGCCGTCACCCTTGCGGAAGTCGGCCTTGAGGATCCGCGTGTAGCCGCCTTCACGCACCCTACACCAGTAAACACCATGCCGATTAGCTCTTCTCCCTGCATAGTGGTATAATGACTGCAGCGACGTACGCGTAGCGGGGGCCCATGACGTCGAAGAGCTTGGTCACGGCCTCGGGAGTGCGCAACACCGACTGCGCACGCTTGCGGGCGGGCTCGTCGGCCTGCTTGGCCATGGTGACCACCTGCTCGGCCACGCGACGCAGCTCCTTGGCCTTGGGCAGCGTTGTGCGGATGCGCTCGTGCTCGATGAGCTGCGTGACCATGGTACTGTCGTGACAAACAGTTAGAGAGCTGGTTCTTCGGGCCCAGAGCGAGTTGGAGGGCCAAACAAGCATGGCCATGAGCACAGAAGACGCGGGAACACGTACCGCAGCATGGCCTGTCGATGGGCCGACGTGCGGTTGAGCTTGCGGAAGGCCACGCGGTGCTTCATCGTCCCTCCAAAGTGTCCAAAGCTTCCTGTGGTCACGAGTGCCCGTCGTTGGCTGAATGTCGCTCGAAAGAACTAGTGTGCACCACATGAATTACAACTCCTTCGTGCGACATTCAAGTTGAAGTGCGTCCGTTATGGCTCCGAAGCGACGTCTCCAATCTATATTTTCCGCCGCAAAGGACTTGGAGAAGGAGCGTGAGCAGGCAGAAGGTTAAGAACCAAGAAAGCACCTCTTTAGCAGCATGGGCAACGTGCAGCAGCAAGTGGGCAAGCGCATGGTCGTTGGCCGCCACGAGGTGGAGGCCGTACAGTACCTGGGCGAGGGCGGCTCGTCCTTCATCTTCCTGGTCAAGGACGTGCGTGCACCACCGACGGCCGCGCCGCTCGTGCTTAAGCGCCTCGTGGCGCACAACGAGCAGACGGCCGACTGGATCGCCAGCGAGATTCGACTGCACCAGCGGCTTAGTCACCCGCAGGTGGTGCAGTTCGTGTCCTCTCAAACCAGCAAGGCGCGCGGCGATAAGAGCGAGGTCTTCATCCTCATGGAGTACTGCCCCGGCGGCCACCTGCAGGAGAACATGCTCAAGATGGGCACCAAGCGCTTCGCGCAGCACGAGCTGCTGCGGACGTTCCGGAGCCTCTGCGAGTACGTACCGTATTGGGGGTGATCGAGGCATTATCCATTGACACTTTTTCCCACTTTTTACAGACCTGTTTCCATGCTGCACGCGCAGAATCCGCCCATTGCGCACCGTGATCTCAAGCTGGAGAACTTCTTGCTTGGAAAAGAGGGCGTTTACAAGCTCTGCGACTTCGGGTCGTGTGTGGAAGGCCCCCAGTCGCTGGCCACCAAGGCGGACCGCATGCGCGAATCCGACAACGTTTCCAAGCGCACGACGGCCATGTACCGCTCGCCAGAGCTGGCGGATGTGGAAGGCACGGCCATGTTTGGCTCGGGCGAACTCACGGAGGCCGTGGACGTCTGGGCCATGGGCTGCGTCCTCTACAGCATGGCGTTCTTCAAGTCGCCTTTCCCGCTCGAAGGACTGCGCACCGACCGCTACACGATCCCATCGAACTCCCCGTACTCGCCGGACGTGCACGCCATCATCGCTCGCATGCTCACGGCCGACGTCGAGAAGCGTGCAACTATCGAGCACGTTATGGAGTGCATTGATGCGATCATTTGCGGTCGTCCATTGCCACCGCTGCCTGGTGCGTCGAAGAAGAAAGAGAAGGCAAAGGACGCAACAGAGAAGAATTCAGGCACTTCGACGAAGAAGACCGAGGCGAGGAAGGAAGCGGTGGCAAGCAGGACGCCCGACGCTGCGGATCTCTTGAACATGGACTTCAACCCCACCATCTCGGACAGCAAAGCTCCCGTCGCGAAGGCTGCTGCACCTGCTGCTTTCGATACGACGTGGACGGCGCAAACCGATGGGTTCGCCAACTTTGCCAGCTTCCCGTCGCCGACATCGTTCGGTCAGAGCAGCGGCAGTAGTGGCTTTGGGCCAGCGAAGGTGGACCCGTTCGACCACCCTCCCAGTCCCAGTCCTGTCAAGCAGCAAGCGCCTGCTGCAGCTCCAACCGCAAGTGTATTTGACTTTGACGCGCCACCCGTTGCACCGGCGGCTCCGACGCCAGCTCCTGCCATGGTATCTCACGCAGCCGAAGTCGACCCGTTCGCAGAAATTGACGCTCCGCCTCCAGCTCTTCTCTACGGTGGAATGCCAGGACAGCATGGCCAGCAACGCATGGGCCAGCCTCACATGGGCCAACCTCACATGGGGCAGCCACACATGGGGCAACCGCACATGGGGCACCCGAACATGGGCTTCCAGCAGCCTCAGCAAGGATTCCCAGGAGGATTCCCGAATCCGATGCAGCAACAGCAGCAAATGTGGGGCGGCGGTGCTCCAGCAAACCCAGGCTATCACTCGTCGAACCCTTTCTAAGGCCTGCAGACGATCTGCAGGCTGCAGTGTGTGAAGTTCACACACTGTGTTCACACTGTGAACACACCATTCCAGGTGATCTCTCAGCCATTACTTCCACCAATAATCTCTGCGATTCCACGATCCACTCGTCCTCATTGTGAGAAGTACTTACTTACCACTTACTCACTACGGCTACTTCAGGCCCGAAAATCTACAACGTGGGCAGGACCTCAATTTCGATGTGGTGAGGTACACGAGCCGCTCCATCGTCCAGCGTCATGATCCGCTCCCGGTCGTCCTCGCTGCAGACAGCAGGTGTGCGCAGCTTGGCCGAGTACACGCAGGTGCTCGGCTCTTCAATGTCCGAGAGCTCCATCGGCTCGGGGCCGCACACCAGCTTCACAGCAAGTGATCGGTTCGGGCCGTTCCAGCACTTTTGGCCCTTGGAGAACTTGATCTCCTTCACAATCGTCTCGGCAGATTCAGGCGTAGCATCTCCACTTGATTCCTCGCCACTAGCCGCCTCGGGGCCCTTCATGTCCTCCATCTCGCCCAGCTTGGTGCGGTCCTGCGTGGCCTTGCCGAAGAAACAGATCTCGTACTTGTATTTCCCGGCCTCCGTCTCCACGCACTTGTCCCGCAGTGCGAAGAACACGTGATCCACGCCGTAGTCCTTCTCCAGCAGCTTTTGCGCCTCCGTCACCTTCTTCTCTTCATCAGCGAGCTCTTTCTTCGTGTCCTCGTGCTGCTTCCTGGCAGCCGCAGCCTGACTGCGCTCGTAACGCTCGCTTGAAGCCAGTTCTTCATACAGCAGATCGATGGGGCGAGCCTCCACTTCCGGCAGCGTCAGATCCTCTTCCTCCCCAGATTCCTCCTCAACAGCAACCGGTGCCTCAGTCTCTGGCTCAGTCGCCTCCGCATTGCTGTCACCATCCGCGGCGGCGGCGGCTGCCTTTTCCAGCGCCTCCTTGGCTTCCTGCGCCTTCTTCTCCTGATCCTTACGACGGTCCTCAATCAGCTTCTCAATGCGGGTTGTCTCCTTCTGGCGAGCGTCGTCGCGCTCACGGAAGGCTTCGTCCAGCTCGTCCATGGGCGTCTTGGGCAGCTCGCCGTCCCCTTCATGGGCCGCCTCCCGCTCCTTCCGAATGATCGGCAGCAGCTCGTGCTTTGCAGACACTTTCTCACGTCCGATTTCCAGGATAATGGACTGCAATTGCTCCCTGGTGAGATCCGCCAGCCCGAGTTGGGTCAGCATCTCTTGCTTTGTAGCCGCGATACGGCTCTCCTTCTCCTCCTTCTCGAGCCTCTCCTCCTCTGTCTTCCTGGCCTCAAGCTGCTCAGCCATCACGCGCAGCGAAGCGGCTGATGCCTCCAATTGCTGCTGCTTCTGCTGCTCCTCGTCCCAGAGCTTCTGGGCCTCGGCGGCCAGCGCCACGCGGTCCTTGAGCCCGGCCTCTACCTGCTCGATCAGGTCCTTCCTGTCCACGCGGAAGCTCTGCATCTCCTCATCACAGCGAGAGGCACACGATGCGCCGCTCGCGTACTCGTCCGAGCCGTCACAGCAGTCGCACACGCCGTCATTCACGCGGGACGTGGGCAGATTCGACGGGAAGAAGCCGGCGTTGATACAGTGGAAAACTGCGGCCGTGTGAGAACAAGCCGAGGTCCCAGGCTCATCGCTGCCGTCCACGCAATCGCAGTAGTTGTCGTTGAGGCGTGAGAGCTCCAGGCGCTGCTGGCCGCCGTCACAGGTGATCTACGACACATTGCGCAACATAACGGTTAGATACGTGTTTAACGGGGTTATTGGGGGCTGCTACGCACGCTGGAGACGGCGCTGAGCTGTTGCTGCAGCTCTGGCGAGATGCCGCGCCAGTCGGAGGCGCGAACGCCCAGCGAGAGCAGCACCAGGGACGTCGCGAGCCGCTGCAGAGCCATCGTGACTGACGGTGACGTGTCAGCGAGGGGATATAAAAAATGAGCAACTTTAACTGGTTTTAACGCAGATTAAAGCAATTTAACGAAAGTTGAAGCGTTGATACGCAACTTCAACGAGATCAGTCCAGGTCCTCGACGTCGACGAACTTGACCTCCTCCAACTGCGGCATTTCTTCATCTGCGTCTTCTTGAGGAACTTCCTCGCGGTTCTCGTCCAGCTTGACGAATCGTGGCCCTGTGTCCTCCTCTTCCGTCTTCATCTCGTCAATCATCGCGCTTATAGCGACGAGTGCGTGACGGATGCGGCGGCGAACTCGGAAGGACGGTCGCGATGTGGGACGGGGCGATGTTGCCTCGAATCAAAGACGTTGTGTGCCAGCCCCAAAGCGATTGCCCAGCAGCAGCGTCCGTGCTGGGATCCCCAGATTCTGGAGCACTTCAACTCGGCTGCCCCTTTGTCAATCATGGCTACAGTAGTCGATTGTTCTCGATGAGCAGCGGAATGTTATATATTATTTGTATCCGTGCTGTGTTTGGCTGGTTTCCTGCGGCCAGCCCTACTATTATATCTAACGACTAAATATTTAAGATTTTGTGTGCTATCAACTTTCTATCACTCGGCGCATGCGGCTGCTGCACTTGGCAGGCATGCGCTTCTTGCTAGAACTCTGCGTCCGACACATTCGGGTACTCAAAATTCGCGCCGCCCGGATCCGGATCTGGGTCTGGAGAAGCCACAGCGGCGCCGCGCCTTCAGACGTTGACGAACGACGGCGAGCGGAAGATCTGCGGCGCGCTGCAGTGCACGACTGGGGTGGCGTCCACTTGCTCCTCGTCGCTGCTGAAGAGCAGCGCCTCGAGGATCTCCAGGTCGCTCTGGTCGAAGAGCGGGAGGTTCGGCTGTCGCTGCTCTTCCTGCTGGGGAATCTGCGGCGCCTGCGTCCCCACTGCCTGGTACGACGAGAGCATGGGCATGCTCATCGAGATGGTCATGTTGGGTGGCGACGCGGGCTTGTATCCGACCGGGCTGCGCTGCATTCTCCTGCTGTACCGAAAGTTCTGTCCTGCGGCCATGGCTGCGGCTGAGAGGATATGTGGGTGTGGCCGCTGCATCTGCATCTGTATCTGCTGGTGCTGGATCTGCTGCTGCTGCTGTGCCTGGATCTGCTGCATCTGCTGAGCCTGTTGCTGTCGCTGCAGCTCCTTCTGCTGCTGCTTCGTGACCCGCCGGCGGTGGTCCAGGCGCATCTGGTTGCGGTTGGCCTTCTCGCGGTGCATGGCGCAGAACTTGTGCAGCCCACCGCTCTTCTTGTGCGTGCGCTGGTTCTCGCAGCGCTTGCTCGAGTACTGGCAGCGCAGCTCCTCAGGAATGGGGCTCAGCGGCTCCGTTGCGGTCGCAGCCGTGAGGTCCACCATGGGGAACCTGCTCATGACGTCTAGACTGGTGTTCGTGACTTGCTGTTGTTTCTTCTCGGTGCGAGCTGTCGCTGGCACAGAGCAAATTGGGGTGTGAGCTGCAGGTGAGCTTGTGTGCCTCCTCAAGAGCAGCGTAGGACAAGCGCGGAACGGTAATCACCGAATGCGTGCATTGTCATGGCGCCTTGCGCTCTCGAAGCAAGACTCATACAGACCAGTAGAGCATAACGTCACGGACGCCAGCGAAATCCAGCGGAAAAATGAGCTTTGGCGCGCCGCGACTGGCCGAAATCAAGCACAAATATTTCGAGAAGCCGCGAGTGATTGTCTTGAGTGATGGCTCAAGACTTTCAGCCAATAGAATCCAGCAAAAAGCTTGCTTAATATCGGAAACTGCGTGATGTACGGAACACCATTTTCGCAGTGAGAAATTCCGATCGGAGCGCCGGTCCCATCTTCCGCCCCCCTTGTCTCACTTACTTGCTTGGCCGCACCTGCCCGGCTTACTAGCCGGTCTCGTGTGGGGCG
This sequence comes from Phytophthora pinifolia, assembly GCA_000500225.2. Taxonomy (NCBI): domain Eukaryota; phylum Oomycota; class Peronosporomycetes; order Peronosporales; family Peronosporaceae; genus Phytophthora; species Phytophthora pinifolia. The sequence goes on from AWVW02030755.1 coordinate 11,223, forward strand.
CGGCCTGCGCTGGAAAGTTGGTGCGGCACAATGCTGAATTCCTCGGAGAGTGGCATGTTCCAGAAGCTCTGACTGGAATTGTTATGTCTAACGTGGTGTAATACAAATGCAAGCAAAAATGAAGAAATTCAGTGCCAAGCCAGTATTTTGCTCTATAGTATCACCATGGCGGCGATACCCTTGAAAAAAAGGATTCAGACGGGCGAGCGTACTGCACGAGCATGCATTCTTGCTGGCTGCCTCAAGCTTCACGCGGGCAGTTCTTTGACGTCGGCCGCCGGGACACCATTTGCTCGAGCTCTCGAAGTTCTCGTCATTATTTACTATAGGAGGTCACAAAGCTTGGTATTTGTAGGTCAATGACCGCCACATGTCTCAGAGTGGGTGAACAATGCGTTCGTAGAGGGTCCGATGGTGGATTTTTCAATACGGAGACGTAAAATTTCCGACGACACCTCTCGCTGCGGCGCCCGCCCAGCATTGGATGGCCACGACGTGTCAGGACAGACGGTTCAAGCCCACTGCTGCAGCGATACATGTAAGCACTGCTAAGCAGCTCTCGCTGCCGAGATCGTCTTCTCGCACAAAAGTGAAGCCATGTCCTTGGGTCACTTCAACTTCAGATCGGACGGTGTCCACATGGTGAAGGCGCTGCAGCTAGGGCACCATCCGCTGCTTAGCCGGATGGCAGCCAAGATCTTGTGGTTAAATACTGGTAGCTCACCAACCGAGTGGGCTTTCATCACGCACCGGCGCATGCCAGCATCGAAGCGTCAGACCAACCGAGCAAAACCGACTTGTTTGCGAGTGCCACTGTTCACCGAATCGAGTTGGACCACGGGTATCTTCTTGATTAAAAAAGACAACGCAGTGGACGCCCAGCAGCCAGTCCTTGACGGGCGCCGGTGACACTGTTTCCGAGTGCAATGCACAGCGCAGGAGTATCCAGTCTCGACGACAAAAACTCCACCAACATTTTCTGTCTTTCATCATTGCTGGTCAAGCTTGGCGATGCCGGAGCGCTGGTCAGCTCTCCTCTCACCGCAGGCTCCGCATGTAATGCGACGACGGTGTGCAATGGAACCGCCTGAATATGCTGTGATCGGAACCCGTTGTGAAAAGGCAGCGCCTGTCCTCATCAACACAAATCGTGAATGCACCCTCTATCAAAGGAGAAGCTCGAGAAGGAGAAGACGAGTGGAGATTGCGAGACAATTGCGCGATGCCAGCCTTCGCTTCGGCTCGAGCCGCGTACTTCCTCTGTATTATCACTGTTAAGGTAGAACATGGGGTTGTGTTTCTGTTTGCCGCGGCACTAATTTACTCTATTCGGAATCGGACGAGGAACAAAATAACGTTGCGATGACGTTCGTGGGGCGCGTTCGAGGGCGCCTTAGAGCGTCACGTTGCCAGGCGGCATCGTCGGTGTCATGTATGCACCCGTGGGCAAGCCCATCGGGTAGTCCGGGTACGCCATGCCTTCGCCGCTGGGACTCACGTAGCCCTCGCCGTCCTCGTCGTCGAACAGCATGACCTCAAGCATCATGACCTCCTCGTGCGAGAGGTTGCAGATGGGCTCCTTGGGCTCCATTATGTTGGTGGTGGAGTTGTACTTCATGGGGGCCTGCGTCGCGTCCAGAAAGCGCTTCTTGCGCTCCACCATTTGCTGGCGGATGAGCCGGCGCTTCTGCTGCATGCGCTGCTGGTTCACGTTGGCCTTCTTGCGGTGGAAGTCGCAGAGCTTGTGCAGATCGCCGTTGTCCTTGACGGCACGGTGGTTGTTGCAGAGTTTGCTCGGGTACGAGCAGCGCACCTCCGTCGGCAACAGAACGACGGCCTGCTTGCCGTCGTTGGCGATGGTTTTGGCGTTGGTGTTGGTGGTCGACATGGGTTGAGTAGGGTGTGCTGTGGTAACCAAATGCGAGACTGGTTGGTTGCGTCTTCCGAGTTGCGCGGTTGGAGGCAAATTGAATAGTGAGTGAGACGCTTGCTTCAGTCGTCAACAGCGGGCTATTGTTCTGGAGCGCTACGCCGGCCGAGGCGAAGGCGCAACTCGTTGCCACACACCGGCCGCCGCTACTGCACCAAGAGTAACGACGACACCTCGACCGCTGCGCTGGGCTGCCTCAAGCCCAAACGTACTCTACTGAACCGGGCGGGGACGAAGTCCGCGATTTTTGTGCAGTCAAGTTGCCGTCCAGAGCGCTTCTTGCTCGCTTTGGGCCCCGCCGACGTTAGTCACCGCCCGGCCTGCGCTTGGGGCTGGTAGACAATTCTAAAGTCGCCGGCTTCCAAGAAGAAGGCGCCGCTGGTAACCGAGACTGTCTCCGTCCGGGTCAGGGAAGACGAGCTCAAGTTGCTGGCTGGCCAGTGCTCAGCGCGCTGGCAGGCACGCGTACGCGCAGAATGGCCGCGTCGCCCAACTGCTCCTTATACGCAGACGCTGGAAACTTCATCCCCCACTACGAAAATTGCATCGAGTGGGTCACCGGGCAAAGTGCTCTGGCTCACTCTGCTAAGAAGCACCCTGAGAGGTCCAGGAAGCGACAGTTCGATTGAGACCGCTCTGTGCCACGAGCGACTCGCCCACGTGGAGTCGAGGCAATTGCAATCATTACGTTTTATGAGGGCTGCTTGGAGCCGCAGAGTCAACTTTGCGGGTGCTGATGCAACAGTTTGCCGCCACGTCGAGACTAAGCTCGTGGGAAACATTGCGGCACTGTGGGTCACGGGATGGCTATCAGCCGAGCCTCCTGCCATTTCTTCACTCCCATATCCTGACTCAAAGGAGCGTGGGGCAAACCGAGCCACGCGCCGCAACAACGAGTTGGCAACGCTGCGGAGCCTTCAGCAAGCAACCCAGCGGAGCCAAATGTGCGGCAGAACGGGCGCTGCAATCAGGAGAAGCCCTATCTTGTCTTGGAGCGCACTTTCGTGGCGGCTTCCCGGTTCATTACTGCTTCTAGAGCCCGAAGAGTTCGGATGCCGAGGTGCGTGCGAGCCTTGAAGCGACAGCAGCGAGGCTGCAGCGAGAACGCAGAGTTCGTCTGCTGCAGTACGTTTTGTCACTCCAATGAGGAAATGCACAGGCCATCTCTAACTTGCATCTCCCCGTCCGCCACGGACGATTGAGCACCTTCATCTCGGGCGGGATCCGGCTCGCTTCGACTATACTTCGGCGTCCTTCGCAATGGGGTTAAACCAGACTGCCCTCGCTGTTGTTGCAGCGCGCGTCGCATGTATGCACGCCACATTGCGCTCTTTTTAACAAGACGCCGCACGAACCCAGTGGGCGAAGGTCAGTAGCGGCAGCTCGCATTGTGCATACCTCGTCGTCGCATTGAGCTCAATCAAAAGGTCGACGCCGTTTCCTTTTGCATGGCTCGCCGCTGATTCGACTTCCACTTCATCTCAGGTCGCTTCCGGCTTGCGGACAAGAATGTGCGGCTCCATCGAGCTGATGTACCTTAACACAGCTCGGTTCGGTTGAGGCTGCCTGTCGTCACTCATGAGGCGTCTTCAACTGGACGCTTGCACCTCTATATCTTGCTCCTGGGGGCTCCGCGCTGGAAAGCACCTTCAAACGAGCGCCATGAACACAGATGGTCTGGACCCCAAGCGGAGTCGCAGCGCCCGACCTGCTGGATATTCTACTTGGGGAGCAGC
>AWVW02030765.1:0-14203 GCA_000500225.2 Phytophthora pinifolia
TAAGATCAATACATTCAGTTTGGAAAACACATAGTAGAGCAGAAGCACCTTTCTTAAGGTCATTCAAGTCTCTAGGAGAAGGGTAGGCTTTACCCTTGACTCACCCCTGTTCTTGGCATAAGAACGAAGGTCGTAGACCTTAATCAAGCTTCCTCTAAGCTAAAGCTACTGCAGCCCCGCTGCAGCCTGGCTTATAGCGAGCGATCGCTCGTAAGCCCCGGTAGATGTGAAGTTACCAAGTATCCCCCGGGGTTCGAAGAGCTGCTCCAAAAAGGCATCAGCGCCTCAGGACGTCCGGTAGCGACTTTGGAGTCGCGGCGGCCACGACGGCCGCCTGACGAGCGTGCAGGTAGTCTTCCTGACGCACGTCGAGGTCGTTCGAGATCTCACGGGGCGACTGCGGAATCTCTCCGGGCTCATGGCCAGTGGCACACTCGTCCTCATAGTATGTCATGCTCGGTAATCTCGGATTTACCTGGAGGTGGCTCATAGTAGAGCGTGTTCCCCTCAAGGTGATGCGACCAGCGACAAGCCCCGCGCTTCTTGGCAGCAACTGCCTTGGCCTTCGAGGTATTGGCTCGCGCCAGACCCTGAGCCAGAGTGAGTTTACGTGGAGGAGTGTCCACAGGTTCGGCCCTCGCTGACGCTCGGACTCCTCCGAGGCGCTGTCTTCACCACTGACGACAACTTCGAGCTCATCCATGAGCGCCTCGTCGGCCGCTGACGTTGAGGCACCCGAACGTGCCGGGGCATTGCCGCTAAGCTCTGCCCTTGGAGATGGAACCCGTGAGGACTTCATCTCGAGAAGTGTCCGTCGGAGGCGAAGGCATGAGATGCTGGGCTCGGAGAAGAGCCTGTGAGCGCAAGAACGAATTGCGTAATGCGCTAGGAGCCACCCCAGTTGGCGGGTCAATCCCTGTCAACAGAAAGGTCTTTGACAGTGAGAAGACCAGGTAAGTGAGGGAGGATGTAACGGGACACCAAGTGGATGTGTGTGCCGTTGCATTGGGATTGACGAGGCGTCATCCCATTGGACAAAAAGGTCCCGTCCGTATTAAGTACGGACCTACGTAGTTTCATATGCCTATTCGAGGTACAAGATACCCGTTATCCTCTGAGCCAACCATTGGTATCTCCTTTAGCATCCGCACCACATGATAGTGGAGATTCTAGCAGCGCCGGTGGTGGCCGAACTCGGTCACTCTGGCGAGTCACGGAGCTCTCGGCTCCCGTGTCTTTAGCGCCGTCGTCGGACCTGGAGTGGATCCGTGGGGAGCTTCGCTTCTTTCAGAAGCGTCTCCATGCTGTAGATATGACCCTCGGTGTTGGCCTGGTGGGGATGTCGCTGCGGCTGACCAGCGTGGGCCCGTGTCACATCTTCAGAGTGACCTTTTGGCACTCGGTCGTGGCATTGGCCTGATCAACGATCGTGTGGATCGCCGAGCGACGAACGACGAAGCCGCTTGGTTGACCGACCTTGCTCGGCGTCAGCATGCCCATGTAGCTTACTCGGCGTGGGAGCAGCCGGCGTACTCGTACGTCTCACAGCCATACGCTGATGCGTACCTTTCGCAGTGGTATTACCACGAACGCCCTGTGGCAATGACACGCCCTCGTTTCGAGGAGCTTCAGCTTGTTGGCGAGAATCCACCTCTTCCCGAGTGGGCTCAGCCTGGAATTCCTGGTACGGCTTCAGACGCCCCACGTAGAACGTCGGGTGCGTCGTCATAGACTTTGGCAAGTCGATGATGTACGCATTGCGATGCCTTGTCAGGACCGCGAATGGATGCCTCAGCTTATTGCTGTCCACAGCACTGACAGCATTAATCAGTAGGTTGCGTGTGTCTAGCAACACTAAGTCACCCACATTGAACACGTTTAGATTTCCTCTTCCATTTCGGTCAGAGTACTCTTTTTGTTTATCTTGGGCGGACGCCATTGCGTCCCGCACCCGGTTGATTATGTTCAGCCAGTTGTCGACGAAGTCGGACAACTTCTTCCGCAATGCGGGCGGTCCCGTGCCAGAGACCTGGGAGGAAAGAGCTTTCCGAGCCTCTCCCCCACTCAGGATAGGGGCCCCACGGTCTTCACGCAAAGTGAGGGGCACCAGCGGGTGCCTTAGCACATTAAGGTAAACGGTGGAACCCTTTTGACGCATGCACTGCGTTGTTGAGTGCAAACTCAACGATAGGGAGGCTCAGAGACCAGTCGTGTGGTCCCTCCGAACCGACACTGCGCAGAGTGTCCTCGAGCACGCGGTTAACGCGCTCGTCCTGACCATCCGTCTGTGGGTGGTCAGCGGTTGACATCGTCAACCTGGTTCCCAGCAAGGAGAACAGAGCCTTCCAAAAATCAGCGGCAAACCGCGGGTCTCGATCTGAGACGATGGTCTCCGGCAGACCATGGTGACGGAACACGCTGTCTAAGAACAGCTGGGCGGACTGTTCGCCTGTGACCGTGTCCGGCACGAGTGCGAGATGCACCATCTTGCTCAAGCGGCACACGAACACCAAGATTCCGGTGTTGCCCTTGGCATCGGCCGGGAGGCCAAAGATGAAGTCGAGACTCATCGACTTCCAGCAGTCGGCTGGGATCGGCAGGCTCTGCAAAGGAGCCGAAGCGTGATGTGCAGGCTTCACGCGCTGGCAGGTCTCGCAAGTACGCACGTACTTGGCCACCCACTTGTACATGTGGGCCCACCAGAAGGCGAGAGAGGCCGTGTTAAAGGTCTCTCGCCGTCGAGATGGCCACCGGAGTGAAGTATATCAAACTTCAGATCCTCGTCGTTTGGTACGACAACCCGAGGAGGATCGGACGGGTCTACTCTGTAGCAGAGCAGACCATCATCGCTCTCATAGCGGTGAAGCTGCGAGCGGTGCCGTGCGTGCGGTCAGCACACAGCCTTGGCATCTTAATTTTTTGTTTAATTTTTTTCTTTAAATAATTAAAATATATCCTTCCCCTTTTACCGATACCTACCTAGCTTTACAAGATGTTATTTTTTTATTAAGAAATCCGAAATCACGGGGGAAATTGATACGAAGTGCAGGTATATCAGCCCAACATGCTATAAAAAATTAAAAAAAGAGGAAAAAGAGGGAAACCTAAAATCTTTTCATTTTTCAATAATAAACCTTTCCCACCTCCCGTTTCTTTTAAGAATTGAAGCGGTTTCGTTTCATTTTAGCCCGCGGTGGGATATTGCAGGTGAGGCCATGCCAGCATCCTTGTACGCATCGCGAATGCGATCGTACAGGTCCGTAGTGACCCGCGTTATGTGGGCAAGCTCGTAGCCAGGTCGACACGACAGAGCGTCGGCCACGACATTGAGCTTGCAAGGATTGTACTCGACGCGGAAGTCGTACTCCGCGAAGAATGACAGCCAGCGAGCCATTCGCTGCGACAAATGCGGCGAGTTGACAGCTCCGTGTAGACCACGAAGGGCTTTGCGCCCAGGAGGTGCACCCTGAATTTCACAAGGGCGTACTTCATGGTAAGGGGCTCCTTGTCGTGAACGGGGTAGTTCTGTTCGGCAGCCTTAAGCGGCCTGATCATGTCCGTCGTCATCGACTTGCAAAAGCGCACATCCTATTGCATAGTCGGAGGCAACACAGACGACACTGAATGCTTTTGCCTCGTCCGGTAACGTCAGGACTGGAGCTTGCTGAAGGCTCTCCTTGATAGCGTCAAACGCATCCTGGTGCTGGTTCTCCCAGCACCAGTCGGCATCCTTCTTCAGGAGTTCCGACAGTGGTCTAGCCTTCTCGGCGTAGCCCGCACTGTACCTGTGCAGATAGCTTGCCAGGCCCAGCCACTTCCGAAGGTCCTTCGGGGACCGTGGTGTCGGGCAGGTCGATATGGCCTTGATCTTCTCCAGATCAATGCGTACACCTGCGCGGCCGACAAAGCAGCCAAGGAACTTGATTTCCTCATCCGCAAAAAAAAACACTTGTCAATGTTTGCATAGAGATTGTTGGCTCTCATGACCGTCAACCCTTGACGGAGATTCTCTACATGCACCTCAATAGCCGTCTTGCTTCCTTCAGCACGGCTATGGACGAATATATCGTCAAAGTATGTCTGCTTGAATGCACGCAAAGGTCGGAACAACTGCGTGACCAGGTGATTAAATGTCGCCGGGGCGTTTGACAGCCCTTGTGGCATCACAAGCCACTCCCAAAGCATACCGACCGGGGTACTCACCGCCGTGAGTGGGATGTCGCTTTCGCGCATCATATCCATCTAACAGATGGATATGATCCGCCACTTCCCGTTGGGCTTCCGAGCGCAGAAGGTTGGCGTCCAGGTGAGGAAGCGCGAGCGCTGGCTATACTCAATTTTCACTGGCAGGAATGCTGCGCGTAGCTGTTCCACCAGCTGGGTGTAGGATGTGAAGCATCCGGGAGACGTAGTCGCCATGGTCATCGCCCATGTCTTGGCACGACCACCCAGCTTTGATAGTGCAAAAGCAACTCGAAGTGGCTCGTCCGAGAGGAGACCTGCCTGCATGGCGATCTCCACTTCTCGGACCCAGAAGTTAAAATTCTCTCCTTCCTTCCCTTGGTAGGGCGTCACGCTCAGCCTCAACGGCTTGGGCTGTGTCGGCCTTGGCGTAGCCACGGCAGCTTGCATGCTGCCTCGAGCGTGAGCGATCAGCCCGCGTTCGTACGCGTCGAACGGATTGATGCGCTCGACCTGGTCTGTCGGCGACGACGTCGCCAGACCTCGGGGTGCATCCATTCCAAAGATGCCTCCAATTTTCCGAACCGACTCCCATTGGAGGTCGTTCAAGTGAGCAAACTCACTTCGATCCATCTTGGTTCAACCTTTGAGACCACAGAGGATTCAGGTAGTTCCGCGTAGGCGTGGATTGGCTACAAGTGCTACCAGTGTGGCGGGGCACACAGCACGTTGCCCAGAGGAAGAGCTGGAAGTATGCAATACTTCCTGTGAACTGTCGTTCACTGGTCCCTGTAAGTAAGACTGAATATATATTTATAGGACGGCTCTGTTTGGCCTGCAACACAAACTAGAATGAACTGACCAATGGTTGGCTCAGAGGATAACGGGTATCTCGTACCTCGAATAGGCATATGAATCTACGTAGGTCCGTGCTTAATACGGACGGGACCTTTTCGTCCAATGGGATGACGCCTCGTCAATCCCAAGGCAACGGCACACACATTCACTTGGTGTCCCGTTACAGCTTCCGTGGTATACGATTACGTTTCTTGATTTCAGCCTCCTTTCGCTTCGGACGGCCCGCAGAGTTTGTCAAATGCAGAGCCGAAGCAGTTTGGCTTTTTCTGCTAACTGAAGTGTAAGCAAGTCAGTTTTTTGGAGATGCTTCAACTGGTTTCACAAACATCGTCCAATAGGACTCTAATCTCCGCAACATATTCCCCGTTTGCGCAACTGACAATCAACTTGGTTCTCAAGTCGCAACTACTCGCAACTTCCCACCTCCAACTGGCAACAGCGCGTCCTGCACCACCGCAACCCACTCGCAGATCTTCAGTCTCGGATTCCCCCTGCCGTCATGATGCTGACGTCTCTCGCTCGCTCGTCCCGCGCCACGCCGCTGCTGGCGCGCGCCAGCTCGACGCTCATGTCGGACGTGCACGGCACGACGCACGGCAAGAAGCACTGGAAGAACAAGCCGCTGTTCCGCCGCGGAGGCGACAAGCGCTTCCGCAACGGTCAAGAGGCTGCCGACATGCTGACGGACGAGGCGATTCGTCGCGATCCCAGCCAGGTACGCAGCTCCTCATACCTTGAAATGGAGCCCAGTGTCTCCTCTTTCAAACGCATTATTAACCGCTATCAACCGCCCCCTACAGGCCGAGTTCGTGCAAGCTGTGCAGAACTTCGTCAATTCCGTGGTTCCTGTGTTCGACCGCTACCCCAAGTACGCGTGGGTTATGAAGACGCTCATGGAGCCCGAGCGCGTTATTCAGTTCCGTGTTCCATGGATCGACGACGAAGGCAGCTCCCGCGTGAACCGCGGCTTCCGCGTGCAGTTCTCCAGTGCCCTCGGCCCATTCATGGGCGGCCTGCGCTTCCACCCAGAGACGACGCACGGCATCGCCAAGTTCCTAGGCTTCGAGACCATCTTCCGCAATGCGCTGGCCGGTTCGTACGGCGGCGCGCACGGCGGCTCGGACTTCAACCCGTCGGAGAAGAGCGAGTCGGAGATCATGCGCTTCTGCCAGTCGTACATGACGGAGCTGGCCAACTACATTGGCCCGCACACGGACGTGCCCACGTCGGGCGTGGGTGTCGGCAGCCAGGAGATCGGCTACATGTTCGGACAGTACAAGCGTCTGCGCCAGCTGCACCCGGGAGGCACCGAGGGCATCCTGAGTGGAGGCGCGTACCACTACCCGCAAGTCACGGGCTACGGCGTGGCGTACTTCGCCAACCGCATCGTCGAGTCCCGCGGCGAGTCGCTCAAGGGCAAGCGGTGCCTCATCTCGGGCAGCGGCACCGTGGCGCTCAACGTGGCGCAGAAGCTGCTGGACTTGGGCGCCATCCCGATCGGCGTCAGCGACAACTTCGGCTACGTGGTTGAGGAGGAGGGGTTCACCAGCAAGGGCCTGGAGGAGCTCAAGCGCATCAAGGAGGAGCGGAACGCGCGTCTGGGCGCCTACATCATGTCGTCCACCACGGCCACCTACCACCCTTCCGAGGAGGGCCGTCTGTGGGAGATCCCGTGCGACTACGCCTTCCCGTGCGCCATCCAGAACGACGTGAACGCCGACGACGTGAGTGTGCTGGTTAAGAACGGCTGCAAGGGCATCTTCGAGGGCGCCAACTTTCCCTGCACGGACGAGGCAATCGGCCTCATCAAGCAGCACGGCCTGGCCTTTGGCCCCAACAAGGCTTCCAACGGCGGCTCTTTCGCGCTCATCACGAAGAACCTTGGCGCCTCGACGCAGTTGTCGGAGGAAGAGCTGGACATGATCGTCAAAGGTGCGGGCGTTGCTGGGCTTGAAGTGGAATTGTGGATGGTGCACTCATCTTTGGCTTTGTATGCTCAGAATACATGTACAAGCTGCACGACCGCGTGGCAGAAACCGCCGAGGAGTTCAACACCGCCGGCGACCTCCACATGGGCGCCAACATCACTGCTTTCATGAGCGTGGCCTCCGCCATGTTCCGCCAGGGCGTGGTGTAAACGCTCTTGGACTTTTGTGAATCAGCCGAGAACGGAGAGATGTCTGCGCTCACTTCAATATGACCTCGTGAGCTCAGCTTGGAACCCTGGACCGTCGTGGTGTGTTGATGATGTTGAGTGTAGCAGAAGATGCCTCGGTCCAGCAGAGAATTCAGCGAATCCCCACGCACTGGATGAACAGACGCGACAAGCACCGCGCACGAAACGACGCCGTCCTTCAACGGTTTTCGGGCTCTTGGGCTTTCACGGACTGCTCCGTTGCTTGGTACGGTAGCCTTCTCTTTGGCTTCCTTGCGTTTGAGCTTGAGGGTGGCGGTCGGGACTTCCAAGGCGATGGTCAGACGTTCGTCAAGGCTCCGTTCCGAGATCTCGACACTAACGAAATTGAGCTAGTAGCGACGGATGCGTTCGCGAGCGAGCGGTTTGAATTCGAGTCCTCTGTCGACCGTTGAAAACGGCAGCAACTGCACGTTGTGTCGTCAAGTTCCGCCCGGTGGCCCCTGGCCTTCCACGCCCGAGGGTTGTTTCACTTGAACTCCTTGCCTTTCCTACCCAGCTCCTCATTTCGCCTCGCTCTTCGCTGCGAGCCAAGCAAAAGCAGTCCCCACGCCCAGCGCGTACACCATTACAGCTCCCTTGGACGCAGGTCAAGCTACAGGTACAACCTGCCACCGGAATCGCCATCGCCGCACACAATGCAATCGTTTCGGATCGTTCGACTGGCAGCTTTCGCGCTGGCCAGTGCTGCATGTACCAGTGCCGCGACTTCGACGGCATCGAGCACACTCAGTTGCGAGCGAGTCGCACTCGGCTCCGAGTCGGCGACGAAGTGGACTGTAAGCTGCCCGCCGGAGACCACGGCCGCCACCTCGTCGGCCTCGTTCAATCCATCGCTGGTACACAACTTCTACGTGAACAGCGCGCCTTACGTCGCGGCGTCCGCGCTGGATCTCAACCTCTCGTCAGCCTTCTCCGAAGTCGGCGCGCTCGTGTCCTCCTCGGTCACGTCTTTCTCGTTGCTGGCAGCTTCAGACTTCGCCCCCAATGTTCCGGTGACCATTGCGTCGACGGCTTTCGCAGAGCTAGCCACCCTCCAGACGTTGTACGTACACAGGTTGCCAGTAATGTTAGGCGCAGCTTGGACTCTAACGGGGGTTCTGCGTTGGTACCAGGCACTTGGAAGGCATCCCTCTGGCTCACACTGAACTCCACTTAGTCGTCCCAGCTTCTCTCCAGAAAATGTGCGTCTACTATGGTGGTCTAGTTCATAAGGCTTTTTCTCTAATAGTCGATTCGTATGAGCAGATCCATTGTGAACTGTGGGCTCAGCAACATCTCTTTCGAGCTGGCAGACGGCTCTGCGATCGCAAACTCGAGCCTGGCCTTCATGTAGGAACTCTTTACACGTGCCTAGCATTTGCCTGTGTACTCGTTGGTCTCACCGTTGGGTCTGCTATTCCTCAGAGATCTGCGTCTCAATGATCTTGCTGCAGTCCCAGCTGAACTCTACGATCTATCGACCGTGTCTTCCATGGACCTACGAAACAATGGCATCGATCTGTCAAAGGAGACTCCAGCGCACAAGAAGCAATTAGCAGCGTGGATCGATGGCGATGTCCTCCAGATGGACAGCGCCGTTCTGTCAACATTGAAGTCTTCAATCGATGAAGAGCGGAGTTCTGTCGTAGGCACTGCCAAAGCTGCAGACGACGGATCTGTAGGCGCACAAATTGAAGCGGCCAAGTCCTCGTCAGGAAGCGAGACCAACGTCGCTTCTACCCAAGACAGTGGCGGCATGGACATCATCCCGATCACCATTATGTGTGTCGTCATTCCTGCGGTGCTGGCCGTGGGCGTCACGTTGGCCTTCATCCTTCGAAAGCGCCGACAGATGCAGGACCGAGAGACGGACGGCATCTTGGATCTCCCTCATCCATTCGACAAGTCGTCACGTGAGAGAGCGGAGACCTCGGGGCACTTCACAGCCATCGAAAGTGAGTTTTCTCGTAGTCGAATGTCCAGCGGAGAGAGCCACCACCAAGATGACAATGAACACGGCGTCGGGCTTGCTGTCACGCCTACCGATGCACACCAACCGCAAGGGGCCGCAACTTCCACTAATGCAGGCTACGTCAACTTGGAATCACCTCACGAAGCGCATCAGAAGCGACAGTACTCGAGCCGCGACGACGGAGACAGCAGTCACTCGTTGGAGCTACTTGGAGCCCAGAGCACGGCCAGTGCGACGTCCATCCAAACGCGTGCGACTGCCCGTAAAGCGTTGCGATCGGCGCTAGAGGCGCTTCAGTCAACGGAGCTTCTTTCCGTGAACGCGACCCAGTACTCGTTCACCCCAGGAACCCGGATCGAGCAGACTCCAGTCGCGTTCTTTGTCGACTGCCACCTTGCCAACAGAAAGCCGGGAGACGCCACCAAGCTGGTGCTCAAGTTTTTCGTCGAGGGAGACGCGGATCTGGCGGGTCGTGAGAGCTACGCGCTTTCGTGCCTGCAACGCGCCGAAGCGACTCGAGTCTTCGCCCCCCGGCTGCTCGATGATGCGCTTGAATACGAGCTTGATGTCAAGCACAGCTCCAACGCGGGGAAGCTGAGCTGCTGCATTTTAGTGTTGGAGAAGCCGAACTACATCACGTTGCGAGCTCACGTTGCAACAACTCGGGAGCCTGTGGTGCACCAAGTTTCTCGTGTGGCGAGCGCTCTGCGTGCCCTCCATGGCCGCGGTCTTGTCCACGGCGCTCTCCACACAGACAGCCTGGTAGCGTGTGCTCCTGATGGCCACTTGAACTTCTGGGACTTGGAATACGCCTCGAGAGCGGGACACAGGGTGCCATGTCCAGACGACGATCTTCTCGGCGTTGCGCAGGCAGAATGCGTCGCTCCGGAACTCGCGACTCTCGCTCTGGAGCACAACGGAAGCTTACGTGCTTCGTACTCGCTGGACGTCTGGAGTCTCGGCGTGATCATTCTCAAGATGCACGCTCCTGGACGAAAACTGGAAGAGTTCAGGGGCTGCACAACCCCCTGCGAAGTGTTCGAGCTCCTGACTTCCGATCTCGACGGTGAAGTGTCCAGCACGTTCTTCGAGCGATCCATCGCTCAGTTCGTACCAAGCGACGATATGAAAGATCTGCTGCGCTTGTGTCTACAACGGACTCCGACGTCGCGCCCATCTGTGGACTTCATCTCAAAGCACAAGGCTTTCCAGACTAGAGAGCGCGAGGTGTCCCGTGCAACTACAGTTCGCAGTGCTGCGGTGCCCCGACTTCTTTCGGCTATCATCGAAGAGAAAGACCTGTCGACCTCATCCGGAGAACCGGAACGGGAAGCAAGTGGCAAGGACCAGCTCCCAGACAAGAACCAGGAGAAGCTGGTTGAGACGCACAACGACGTCGCCCCCGAGCCTTTACCACCGAGTTTGTGGCTCTTCCTTCCGCCCTCGGAGCTGGAAATCGACTTCACTCAGCGAGCTAGTTTGTACTCCAAGGAGCAGTGGGTATCGAAGCTCAAGCAGCTTCAGCAACAGCAGGCGCTGGAGCTACGATTTCCTCTCGTTTTCATGTGCGAAACCTGTGAATCGAGTGCTGCCGTACCGTGTAGCAACGCTACCACAAGCATGTGCGGGGCAAGTGTGCCGTCTTCGCTGTTACCACTGGTGATGCCGCTTGTCCGCGAGACGATGCTCTTCCTTGAGGCACGAACGATCCTGTCCAACGGATCGAGCGTCGGTGAAGTGAGCGGACTGCAATGGGAAGAGCTTCTCACGTTTTACGGCGCCTTGGAAGGCATGGAGCTGGCCACAGTGAATCCTGTGAACGAGCTCGAGCTGGCTCCGATGGAGCAGCAATTGCAGTCACGAGATCCGGCAAAAGCTCAGCTGGTGCTGGACCAACTGACACACCTCATCTTCAGCGAGGAGAAGCGTGAGTACGTGAGGAATCTGCTGGACGCGCTGGTGAGTGAAGAAGCTCTGGTGGCTCAAGCCGAACGCAGCAGCTGGGCAGCTTTGCGTCGCTTTGATGTCGCTTCTGTCTCGACAAGCCAAACGCGTTGGCTTTGCAGCCACCATGCACCTTAACTTTTATATCAGTCTTTGCTTCGTGTATCTAAAGTCTCAGCCTGCATTCGATCCCAAACTTCTTGTCTACAGAAACGACTATAGCCAGTAGAGTTTCGCAGCATCGCAGCGACCACATTGGGAACGAAACGAACTCCTCCACCTCGCCAACTGCGTCAAGTCTCGTTATTCTGGCATTGAGTTAAGCAGCAACACATCGCGTTGACTCACAAGCAGGAAGAGATGCCTCCGCAGGAGAATGAAGGAGTCGACGATGACGGAATCTCCGCAAGCCACGTGATTGCCTCGGAGGCCTCAGTGGTAGAACTTCTACCATCGCTTGTTCTCCAAACCGACGATGTCGCTGGGTCTGCTTTGAAAGCCGACAAAGCCCAGTCTCGAGGAGCTTCGACGGCGATACCAAGGCTCTCTCGAGCCTCGTCGTCGGAACCGAGACCCTCTATCGCCTTCATGGTGGTTGCTGAAGTGGCCACGTTCTTCGATGTGTTTGGGGTGCTCGGGGTGCCCATGATCATCATGTTCGTCGTGTCTGCTGGGTGGACCTTCTTCATGGCGGCCATTCAAGTGCACGCCGACACTATAGCCAACACGATCATGAACACCACCGAGTTCGACAACGGCGAGTTCTGGATGCTGCCAAAGCCCGACCGTGGCATTGTTGTGAGCTCGGTGGTACTGTTAGCTTTGTTCGGAATCGGCTACACGGGGCTGGCAGTGACCATGGTCTTTTTCTACCGTGCTGGCGCACCAAAGGAACCCAATCTACCACAATCACTATCCAACTCCTTGGGTACACCACCAAGTCGACTGAACGGGAGCTTTGCTCAACGGATCGTAACTTGGGTCCGTGAGCTGCCATCCGACATTCGCGATCACTATTTCGTACGTGAAGGCATCGCCGATGAAAACTCGTTGAAGAACTTGCTGATCGAATCGTTTTTCTTCTTCTGTACTGTAGACTGCAGCTCTTGACCTTCCGAAGCTCATTTTCCAGACTGTCACGCTTTACACGTACCTCCGAAAGGGCTTTCCGACTGCCATCATCTACTACTACTCGGTATTACTTCTCTGCAACTGGCTTGTCGCCTGCTATCGTAGTCAGCGCTACGTGGTGGATCCAGACTTGATCATCGCTCGACTTTACTACACGTACGTCTCACCCTGAAATGATTTGGTGCAAGCCTCTGGCTGACGTTCTCTCGTCTCTGCTTGTCCAGCTTTGACCTTTTCTTCGCAGTGTTTGCGCCTCTCGTCGTATTAGTATACTATATCAACTCGTTCAAGTTTGACCGTGCCGAATTTATGACGAGAGTGGAGACGCTCGGCCCTGGCACATTCGACAATGTGGCTCGTATATTCGGAGACCCTTCGCAGATCTCGAGCTTCTGCAGCGCGTTTCACTACTTGCAGTTCTCCTCAGGGTCCACGCTTTTCTTCAAGTCTGCACTGAATCTGCTGTCGTTGTACAAATGGCGTAAAATTGTGATGACGCTCATCCGCAACCACCACGAAAGACAGACAGAGAGGAAACGCAAGGCATTGGTTGGGCCAGTCTCTAGTGACAAATCACGCAGTGCTAGTATCAAAGCAACGATCACCAAGAAGCTGTCGATATCGAAGCCCCAGATCGGTAAGCATTTCATCCCCAAGCTCTTTCTGTCGCTGATTTTCCTAGTGGCTGGTGTCGTCATCTTCGTGTATTCCATCGGCTCTGTGGAATCGACGAAGGATTTGTGCAGCAAGTACGACAAGTGCGTTCTTACGAGTTACCAGTGGAACTTCGGCGAGAAACATTGTACGTGCCTCGTGTTTGCCGACCGCCAGATTGCACCCAAAACGTATGCCGAGTGGATAGATCCAGTGGATACAACTGCTAACCTTGCCGAGCTCGCGGTGGCTGGAGAACTGCGCATCGTCCAAATTATCAACCGAGCTGTCCCAGAAATACCGGAAGAGTTCAAGAACTGCCTCTACTTGGAGCAGCTCATCCTAGCGTACACGAAGACGGAGCAGATTCCGGAATGGGTGTCCGAATTCTCACACCTCCAGTACTTGTACGTAGCCACTCCGTATCAGGCGATAACGAGCTGACTAACTGATAATTAACCCGTCTATGATGTTGGCAGCCACATGGAAGGCGACTTCACAAGCACAAGGCTCAAAACGGTGGCCGACGGTATCTTCGACAACATGGAGCACCTGACCTTCTTGCATTTGGGAACTTTTCCCGATGTGGTAGCGCTTCCTTCATTCGCGTCTCTGAAGAGCGTTCGCTACTTGACCCTCGCCGTGCTGGACTCCCTTCAAGAGATCCCCAGCTTCGAGGGCCTGTCCTCGCTCAGCGACCTCGGTATCATCAACCTCCCGACTGTCCCGAGTTTGCCTTCATTGGTACCGCTGACGAGCTTGAAATCCCTGGTGATCCGAGCGAGGAGTGCGATTTGCTGCAACGGATTCATCACGGGCACGTGCAACATGACGGAGTCTCAATGCTTGCCTATACAAGGTGAGGCGCACCCTCTAAGCTGTACGGACAGGCGCATGTCGGCCGAAGACAAGGCTATTCTCACGTCGGTTGGGAGCGCCACGATATGTCCTCCTTCTCCCCCTATCGCTCGAGAAGTGATAGCCCCAAACAAACACTCGACGGACGAGCTCTGCAATGGCGTCAAGTACAGGGAGTGCACTCTCGGCGGCGTGCAAGGCATTTGCTACAATACGCGGATGATGGTGATCTACTGTGAGACGACCGAGACCTACATCAATATGCGGAAGCTGCAGATCCAACGCGTTGTTGGAGACAAATGCGATCCAGCTGAGGAAGCCTGGCTTGGATGCACGGAGGGCAGTTGATAGCCAAAACCGGAACTATTATCTCACATTGAATTTTAATTTTTTAATCACTGAAGGAGTAGCCAGGGGGCTTGCAATAT
>AWVW02030826.1:0-13729 GCA_000500225.2 Phytophthora pinifolia
CGGTCTCGAAGCGCTAGTCGAGCTAATGACATCTTGGTTTTTGTATGGGAGCGTGTGTGTCATCCAACCACGCGATTGGATAAATTGTGAGATTCGGCTGTACTTGGAGCGACTATAGGCGCCAAATCTGGCCGTTTGCGCGGCCGCAGTCTCTCATAAACCTCGTCGAGAGAAGAGCAATCTTACAACGCTGTCGAAACGTTGGCCAATTGGGCCGCATGAAAAGATAGAAAGCAAGACAATTAGCTTGATAAATTCTAGAGGAATGCAGCTACTGTTAGCTTTCGTTCTCTCGAGGACGCTGCATCGGCTGTCCACGCAGCCAGGCCGTTTGCGACAGCGATCACGCATGCACTCGAAAAAGAAGCTTGACCGAACCTGGGGCCCCGGTCAGTGTGGTCCAGTGGACACTGACCACAACTACCGCTGGCGTGGGCTGGATACCGGCAAACACTGACGTTGAAGGCGGTCGGCTGCATCATATGCTGCGTACCAGATACCGCTGAGTAAATGGCACATACATACAGCTGATACCCTTTTGAAATCGCTACATACCTTGTATCGACTTTACACTGCACCCCCATGAATTTGAAAATCCCGCCAAAACTACATCGACACATCGATGGCAAGACCGGCCCCCAAACGTGAGCCAAAAACATTATTTTATTTTGAAATACAGATTTCCTAAAGATTTTTTTTTCTTTGTGAAAATTTAATACAGTGAATCCACTGGGCCCACGCAAGGTTCTCGCAAATGCACAAGCTCTCTCCGTCGCTGCGCGAGTAAAGAAAACAACCATCGCGAACTGCTTCAGGAAATCTGGCGTCGTCTTTTCAGACAAAGAGAACGTCCCCCTCCAGCTATCATAGCTTAGTTTGAGTGAGCTCTAATCTAATCTAATCTCGACTGCATAGTCTTATTTCCTGTATTCCTATAATAACCTCCAGTATTCGAAATTTGGATGTCGTGCCATTTACTCAGCGACTCAGCTTCCATGGTATCGTTGAGTTGTCACACAAGTATTGTGAGTTCCGTCCAAATTTGCCGGTGTCGAGTGCTGAAGCGCTCGAATACAAATCCAAACCATCAAAGAGTATTACAAGAGCGGCTTTACATTTGTGGAACTTGTCACGAACTTCTCAAGCACTTTAACGAGGAGACAGCACCAAAACTACAGGAGCATTACCGGAAAATACAGATAGTGTAAGAATTCTACAGACACGTGCTGTCAACTCCGATGCCACACCGGATGCTACAGATAACGCGCTCGCATGTACAGAGCCACACTCACACCTGCAGAAGACATGCATATGATAGGGTAGTCCTTCGTAGACGCGCAAAAAAACAAAAGGCAATGGGTGGCTACCGAGTGAGCTTACATTCGCCACGGGAGGCATATTGAGTCATTCATCTTTTGCCATTTAAACCATCCAGCATCGTGAGGGCTGCGAAGTACAACTGGGTGCGCATATCCAGCGACAGCTCCGTAATCGAAATGTTCCTCGATCGCCAGAAGTACTGAAACAAGAAGACGAGCCAACATGAGGCGTGCCAAGTGTGTCCCGTGCGCTTCACGGATCATATGATGCACTATGCCATCTACAAGTGCGTTGCGACGATGTGCCGGCCCGTGCCCCTGGTTACTGCACACGGCGTTGTGCGATATCACCAAGCGCGGTACGATCGACCAACACAATCACCACGTCTCACCGGGCGTCGAGAAGCGAAGCATGAAGCTCAACTTGCAAATGAAGCGCTTCATCCGCGAGAAAGTGATCGCCAAACTCAAACCGTCTCGCATACTGAACACCATGATTGACGCCTGCATATTGGAGGTGGAGGACGGCGCTGGAGCATTGTGACTCGGTATGCGTACCATTACCGGACGCGTGGACTGTGTGACAACAACGATGTCTACGTCGCGGAGCAAATTCTGGCAGATCGTCAATATCACCCCGATCTTCCTGACACTGCGTCATTCGGGTTTGGATACGCGTCTGAGTCCGGGAAAGCCAACGTTGTCCCGCGGCACGCGCTTGTTTTGGGCTGCACGACGAAGGCGATGGTCCAGAACTCGGCGATGGCCAAAGACTATGTTCTTCACGTCGATGCGACTTTCAAGCTCAACACGGATGACTGTCCGGCGGTAATCATCGGAGTCTCTGACAGCCGTCACCAGTTCCACCCCGTTGCGTTCTTCATTGTGTCCGACATCCGGCAGCCTCAGCTAGAGATGGTCTTCCGTGAGACCTTCAAGATCTATCACATGGTGACTGGCAGTGTGTCTATGTGATGACCGATGCCGAAGTGACGCAGCGGAATGCGCTTGAAGTCGTCATCATACAAGCGCAACGTTGCCCCTCTGCCTACTTAATGTGCTTTTTCCATGTGATGCAAAATATGCGAAAGCACATGACCTTGGTCCCACCAGCACTGCGGCCGTTGGCTCACTAGATCGTGTACCATATCCATTACGCATGGATATTGAACATCGCTGAGACTCTAAACGAGCTAAAACGCTACCCAGTTCTCCGTGCTTTTGAGCGCCGCTTCTCCCAGTAGTGGTTGGTCGGACGTTTCACGCACTGGCAGTGCCTCGCGACTCCGGCTGGATTTGCCAAGATGAACCACCCTGTGGAGCAATTCAACAAGGAGGTCAAGCGTTACTATTCGCTTCGCGCTCTTCTGTCTGTGAATGCACTCGCGCAAGCTTTTCTTGACATGTGCCATCACCGTTCCTGTCGCCAAAAGCCGATCAGGACGACCTCGATTCCATCCAATTAACAGACACGCCGGTTTCGTTCGAGAGAGAAGGAAGACTCTCGGTGGCGTCTCATCATCGAGCCTCCTTCGCATTTTTGATGGAAGGCACTGAACGTCAGATCGCCCGCGTATTGCAGAGTGGCGACATACCCAAGCCCGCACGGAAGAAGCCTCTCACGACTAAGGATTAGTTGGCTCAAGCTGACCAGGCTGTGGAAATGTATGATCAACCGCTCCAAGGTTGGATCGTGGACGTTGACGAGTCAGGTTGCCCATGTCGCAACATGTTCAAGTTCAGATACTGCGTCCACTTGATCGCGGGCCGACTGTACCAAGATCTTCACGTCGAGGGTGTCCTGACCAAGCGAACTTTTGTGATAAAGCGTAAGAAGCAGGGCAAGGGCCGACGAGCTAATGTCCGGGCACGCGCTTGCAGTGGAGTAGCCGAGCGTCGCTTGACCAGAGCATTCTTCCAGGAAAAAGATGCATAAGTTCAAATTAGTTTCATCTAGCTAGATCCTCAACGAAATTCACATTTACGTTCGCTCCACAAGTCGTCTTCATTTCTGAAAACGTGTACACAACAGTATTTACCATAATGTAGCTCCAGAGTGCTAGGTCTATCGGCACGATAAATTGGCTTGTAGAAGCTGTTGTATAGTCTACCTGTTATTACATAAGCGATATTCACATTCGCTCCCGATAGGCTGCGGTGGCCTTCAATTATAACAGTTTCGCTACCTGCGCATTTAGTAGTACAAGCTCAACCATGTAGGCAGATAACACCCCAATCACCTCACATGCCCTTGATGTTTTATTTAGTCAAGGGGCTGCGCCTTGAAGGTATGGTCATGCTGGTGTTGTGAGTGGACGTTGGCTTTGCCCGAGCAATCACGTTTGGATATTATTTTTTTCCGATTATTAATCTTCGAAGTGTATATTTCCCCCAGCAGCTTCATCCAATCCAGGGCCCTCTCAATCCTTCTCAAGATATCGTGAGCGTTGTGCCATTACATCGTCCGTTAGTCACTCTTTTGCTGGCAAATCCAGTACCTTCGCCTGGCCAGTAAATACGACACTCAGATTAGCTCAATAAGCTCACAAATTTTAGTACTTGTAGTCCGTACCTGTGGTGATAATAGAGGATTGTTCTTCATTTTTTCAGGCAGCTCCGGGTCTTCCTCAATCGAGAACCCGGGAGTAGTCACACGCGAGAAGTCACCAAGCCGAAACCCCCGATCGCTCACGAAATTTCAAAACTGCCCGCAACCAAGCCACTATTACGATAGTTCGAATCTGCCCACTGGATCTGATCAAGAAGTGTATGGCTAAAATATCGGCATACCAGCGAAAGCACCGTGCCGTACGCGAAATGGACATTGCGCTGGAGATTGTCGGTCTTGGTGTCATTGCGAACTCAACTGTTGCACTGATGAAAAAGTGCACTTGGCGCTGTCGAAGAAGTTCGACACAGATCCTAGTGTCGTTATTTTTGAGGCGTCAATACTGGGTGTCATCGTGGATGGGAAAGTGGAGGCAGACAAAGAGGCTATTCGCAGCAACCTCGCGGGGCTGTCGAGTGAGAAGTACTCTTTCCCGTGAACTGCAACGGCAATCACTGGTGCTCTGTGATGATGAACCTCGAAAGAGGAAAGGTGGCCATTTACGATTCGAGTTCGTCTACCTACTTAACTAGCGTTCGCTCCGTAGCACAATCCTGATTTCGTTGCTGCCAAACGACGCGAGACTAAGCCAACGAGTACAGACGTACGAGTCGGGGCTGGGCGTTCAACTGGATAGCTACAACTGCGGTATCTACGTTCTACTCGCCTTCGAGATATTCTGCGGGGCCGAGCCACTTGGCCACCTTGACAAGAAGACGCTCCAGTGCCTGCGCTACCGCTATCTCCGTATGTGCATGGATAACTAAGCGAGTGTTAGCCTCTTCGTCTAATACATAAGTCCACATTAATTGCATCCTCAAACAGCGCTTCCTCCTACAAGATTAACATGATACGTTGCTTTCAGTGGGTTAGTGTTCACTGCTGCGCAGTAAGCCCCCATGACTTCCCAAAGTGCTGCTACACAAAAGTGCAGTCCAACCCCACCAAAGTACGAGTTAAGATATCCGGTTATACGTATGGGGTGTATACTTGATTAACTACCTTTCTCGGGCTGGGTACCCAAATGGGTGCCGTGGTTGGACGTGGTTGGGCACAGGAGGCTCGTCTCAGATTTTCGAGCTGGGCGCGTAAACGGGTGCCATTTATATAATATATATAAGTGGTATGAAAGTGACCAACACTCACAGCTTTTTTAGTTCTCATCTTGTTTCGTTTTCACCCAGATGTATTTGCTCGCTACATCGGTCTCGTTAAAGAGAGAAATACAAAAGTACAGACGGACTGCCCAAAATTACAGAGGATTCAACTTGTTGAAGGTTGGAGAGTCTGGCAAAAGCGTGTACACCGTCAAAAGATTAATCTGACTCTCGTGCATGCGAACTCGTCGTTTTCATCAGCCAAATTGATAAACCTCCCCCGATCGGCATTGCGCTCGACAGCCGTGACAGATCGGTTAATGTTAGAGCTCAGTTCACCACTCGTGCCCAATCTGCTCTCAGAGAACTGACCACCGACGGAGCCCAACTCGGTCGACATCGAACCCAACTCGGTTGTCTGCGAGCCCAACTCGGTCGTCTGCGGGCCCAACTCTGTCGCCAATGCTGTTGCCGGCACGGTGTCTGACGTATCTCCACGCTGGATGCAACCCGAAGCAGCCTCGTTGGTTGATACCCCGCGAATGTCTTCACACTGAACTGGGTCAATTTCGATATCTGCATCACCTGACTCACTAGCATCGGTCCAGTGATTGCCATGCTGTGGAAGCATACACCCGAATTTCCCGTGCTTGAAAGATGGGCGATGTTCCGCAACGCTTGCTGTCTGGTAATCCTTCATTCCGAGACCACTGAGACGATCACTGATGGTCGCCACGACGTGATTCGCTCCGCGAACCTTACGGTTAGAATCCCACACGACACTTGAGTCTTCCATGACACGAGACACTGTGAATGAATCGCCAGGTAACGCCGGCACGTCGATGCTCGCGCGTGACGAGCTGAGCAGCCATCTTGACGAGTAGGAATGACGTTCTCACACCTGAGAGCCTTCCGAAGGAAGAAAACGTGCCGACAGAGGAGCAACCGCGAGACCATGAATAGACACGAGCATGACCAGTCTCGTTTCGACACAGAGTGCGCGCTCCTAGGTTCATCCGGCGCGTCTTCGTCATTGCAGTCGTGCTGAAGGAGAAACACTTCGAGCACCGGCTCGTAGTACTTGAACTTGGCTCTTGTAGTAGCATGCACGTACTGCTCGTAGATGAGCTCACACACATGCTCGCTGACCAGGTTGGAGACGAAATACATTTCCGCATCGTACTTGGAGTTGTGCACGACAGTCCACTTGTGGACGGCGTCCATGAATTTGCTCTCCTCTTACAACTGGTAGCACATGATAGACGCGATGCACTCGTCTACCCCATGCACGAGCCAACGAGTCCTTGAGCTGCTTCCAAGAGGCCTCAATTCGATTGTTTGTGCTGTTCCCCAGCGCGTTTTCCCTTTCGAAAGAGCACCACATGGCCCGACATGAGTCCCCGTTTTTCACGAAATACGCCTCGAACGGGTGCTTGGGCAAAGTTTGGTCTTCATATTCACTTCTATCGCCCAGCTCGCCACGACCCAAGCCTAAGTCACCACCAGCACCCAAATCACCCCACTTCATGGGAGCTCGAGACCAACTGGTCCGAGCGAGAACCAGCACCAGATTGGCGGGTCGCGCCACCGTGCCCAACAGTCATGAGGTGCCGCATGTACCTTCGATACTTCATGAACTCGCGCTCGGTCTTTGAATAGACCAATAAATTCACGACCCCATTCAGCTGCTGCTTCTGTCAAGGCGTAAATCCGTAGTCTTCCGCAAATACTTCAAGACATGAAATTGACAGAGTAACATGATGGGATCGGGAAATACCACGACATCTTCCGTGAAATCCTTGTCGACCAAGATGCACTTAATCTGGGCCCACGCCGGGTTGTTGCGTTTGAACTCCTCCAACGCCGTCATGAGAGTGTGTCGGCGCTCGTTTTGAATGACTGCGTGCTGTACAAATTGTTCTTTCCCCAAAACGTCATCTGCCATCATTGAGAACACCTTGTACTTGGACGCGTTTGTCCCGTGCGTCGCGTCGATCATCAAGACCTCGGGGAAGCGGTCAATGTGGCAATCGTCTACAACATATTTTAGCATTAGCGAGGTATAACGTAGCAATACAGACCAAACTCATACCTTTCCCCCACCGAATCTACGAATATTCCACCAACATTTCGATGCTCCTCTGAGAACTCAATCATCCACTTTTTTCAGTCGCTTGGCGCTGGTAGAGGCCGTGCTCTCTGTGCTCTTCAGCTTCCGCACTAAATTAGACACGTCTTGCGTCGACGGATTGCGCTACGAGTTATCGTGGATGTATGCGCTTCTTCTTGGCACCAGCTTTTCAAAGCTCGTTCACCGTAGCCACCATCTGACTCCAGGGCATTTCGGACGTGTGGATACTGATTGTAGGCGCGCTTGCTGACGGAGTGATTGTGTATTAAACGTGCCGAGGTGATCCGCAAGATGAAACTCGGCACCTTGGCATCATCGACTTGAGCACAGGCATTGATCTGCAATCGGAGCGCACACAAACACCCAGTCAAACCCAACTCTTCCCAACTCGTACGTCCGGCGCCCAAGTGCATGTAATAATGACCAAATGAGCCCAACAAAATGGCAACCTTACCTAGGCTGGACACTCCATAGCTCGTGACTGTAAGCGCTTCCTCTTCCCCTTTCCTCGCGTCTTGTACGATCCCGAGTGCGTGCAGATGTACGTCTTTCCGTAGTTCTCCCACTCGTCTGGCAGCAACGGCTTCTTTGATCCTGTTGAACGAATATTGGCGTTGCGTGCCGTCACTGTGTTCTTCGTGCGGATACGGAAGCTCTACGGACACTTCAACAGCGAAGTACATACACAGTGAGTATACGAATGGATGACGGGTCAACAATACAGCAAGATAATACCTGGTACGTCTTTTTGGTGTAGTCTGTCAAGTAGCCTTCGAGATCCTCCCAGAACTCGAAGTCAGATTGCTCCAGCGGTGGCACGAGCACCTCAAGCCCTTGGCCGTCCTCGTTTACGACCTGAACGCGCCGCGCATGATCCGTCGCCTCGGTTCGGCTCTGCTTGGACTGACTACTTGCGTTGCTGCACGTCTCAGTGGCGGAATCCACCCACACGTCATCGCTGGGTACGCATGACGGCTCAGCATACTTGTCGGCATCGCCAGCGGCCTCCACGCACAGATTGCGGTGCTGCGACGACGCGGGAAGTCTCACCGCAGCCTTCACGCGCAGGTCGCGGGGCATTTCCCCCCCCGCATCTTTATTTCCGAATGAACGAGTGGCAGGGCGGCGGGTATACACCGGAATATACGTTACACTATTGCCGGATAGATTGTGCGGGTAGGTTAAAATCTGGAAAAATCAGTGCCTCTTTTGTTGGGCGTCATACACTCTCTCTATATGGCACTCTCTATATATTATATACAAATACCTTTGATTTGGGAGCCCTAGAACTGGGTCCTTTTTACCAGTTCTAGATGGTTGGTTGTCGCTCCGCCACGCCAACTTCTCTCTCTAAATGCAATCTCACTTTTCCTTTTTCTCTTCTTCTTCACTATCTCTTCCTCTTCCGAGTCTGCACTACGCCGATCCCATGGCACGACAGGTCATGGACCCAACGTTGGGGAGAACCAGTGAAGACTTTCCTCGTCTCAACGGATCCAACTTCTCTGCCTGGAATGCTCGTGTCCGCGCTGCTCTCGACGGTCAAGGCCTACTAGGCCTCATCGACCAGGGAAATTACGATGGGGAATCCGACTCAACCAGCTCTGGGAACGACGAGGAAGACACCCGCCCACCCAAGCCCGAAGTTCGATCGACGCCTTCCGAAACTCTCCTGACTCCGACACCTGGATGTTGCCGCCTGAAGACAGTCCTAACGAAGGACCCTTCGGACTCAACTCTTCTGACCCGAAAGCAGACGCGCCTAAGCCGCCCCGCTTGATGAAGACGGCCTCTAAGCCCCCCCCCCGCTGATCAAGTCATTCACTGACACCAAACGGGAGAAGGAAAGACGCCGAGCATTGCTCCGCGCAAAGACGAAACGGTACGTGCTGCCCGAAAGCGAGCTCATGTGAAAGACGACGCTTGGAGCGCAAGACACGTTCGTTTCTGATCTCCACGATCGACGATGCACATGTACTCCTCGTTGAGGGGTGCACGTCGGCCTTCACGATCTACCAGAAGCTGCGTGATCGCTACGAAGGCTCGACGGCTCATGTTGACCCATACTACATCAACCACTACTTGATGACTATCAAGTACGAGGAGGGCATTGATCTCATGGCATTCTTCCTTGTGTTTGAGCGCGCAGTGAAGCATGTTGCGGAGGCTGCTGGTATAGTGGAGACTGACGAGCAGAAATCTCTGTACCGGTACCACGCCATGCCCAGTTCGTGGAAGCCAGACGTGGCGAGTAGCAGGAAGTTCATCCCCTATACCTACCTGAAGACGAACATCGAACGCAAGGTGCTTTGTGACTATACTACATCCTCGACAAGGGGAGCCCGGAGTCCCGTGCCACTTCAATGGAAACTGCTCTCAAGGCTGTTCACAATGCCCCGGATGGTCGTGACAGCCCCAATGCTCCCCAGATCAATGCTGGCATTTATTGCCACCACCCAAACCATGCGATCCGCGATTGCCGCGTGCTGCAAGACACTTGCGCACTGGTACTGTCAAGGAAGGTACCGTTCTAACCGCCAACTTTGCCATCATTGAGCGTACACCACGAGACGACAAGCCCACCAAGCATCCTCGCTACCAGCGTTCTGATGACCGCCAGCGACCTTCCAGCCGCCCTGATCGTGGCGCTCAGTCTTGGAGGGCACCTGAAATCTATGACCGTTTTGGCAATCCGGTGAGCTACCAAGACATTCAACGCAAGTACAACGTGAAGCTGCTCTCATTGCCTACGCGACCGTCTTCATGCCCAACATCGGATACCCTCCGACCCGCACGATCATATGTGGACTGCTGACTCGAGCTGCACCCACCTGGTTCCAGGAGATCCGTCCGTATGCTGGCGCTATCACGGTTGGCGGCAAACAGCCGCTTCCCAGCATCAGTGACATTATCCTTGAGGTGGCCGACACTGAGGGCAGCTTGAGCTCTGCGATGACCTCTTCGTACCGGACATGAAGTTTAAGCTTCTGTCTATCGCCCAGGTACTAAAAAATGGTATTCGACTCGTACGATATGCACGTTCTATTCATGTTAAGCTTGCAGCCGACATGGACCTGTTCCAACTCAAGGCCAAGTGACGCCGGCCACGCTCGTGGCCTCGGCTCCTGTAGAAGACGAACCCGCCAACGCCCTTGTAGCCCAACCAGGTAATGGACCCCAATGTCTTATTGTGGCACAAATATCTCGGTCATCCTAACTTTCGTGCGATGCAGACCATGTGTAGAATGTGGCGAGGTGCCTTGAACTTTTCCAGGAAATACGACCTTGGGCTTGAACTTGTACTGGGGTCGTCACTCGGCTCGGACTAGGTCCGGGTTAAGAGGGCGTGTGTGTGCACCTCTCTCCTTGTGATCCCTTTCCTTAGGTTCTTCCTAGGGATACGCTGTGGGACGAGACGCTCGTCGGCCACACCAACTGCGGTCCCAGAAAGTGTGTCTCTGGTCGAGATATAGCTGCCCTTGCTCGGCAGGTCCCGGACTTGCGCGTGCGAAACTTCTTTTCTTTGCCCGAAATGCCCCGGGTTTTCTTGATACAAATACGCTATTTCTCCACACCAACAGTTGTCCTCTTCTTCTCAGGTCTTGGACAGTCGACCTTGGCAGCCTCTTCTTCTTCTCAGGTCGTTCCGGCTTAGAACCCCTCATCAGCCTCTTCTCTTCTCAGCAACTCCGGCTTAGAGTTGCTTCCAGTCGCTTCACTTCCTCCGGCGGTTCTGACTGACGGATCTTTACTCGCTCCTCAGATCCAAGAGGGGCCAGGAGTTTGGCTCGGGTCTCGAGCCGGTCTTGATCCAGAGCACTGCCGCTACACTCTGGGACACTCTGTGAGTTGTTGACCCGGGATGGGCCTGCCGTGTATCCAGCGCACTCGCCACAGGCTGGGACTTCCGCGCACCACGCCTGGGATTCTCTTCCAGGCGAGCGAAACGAGCCCGGGATAACCGTCCGGGACCTCGAGCCGCGAAACCAACAACTCCCGGGAACCGTATAACCCAGGGAGGTGTTCTGCTTTAACCTCAGGGACGACCCGATAATATGAAGCCGCCAGGCGAAATCGAAGACCAGGGGAGGATATGGAATAACTAAGTCCACCACGTCGAAAGAGGGAAGACTTGGTTAAATGGAGCTGAATTAGTTCGGAGCACTTGTCTACACTGTGGAGAAGCTTGGTCCTTGCGCGGCTTGCACTCAAATGCGATCGGGTCGCGCTCGCTTGCGTCCTTCGGGGCAAATTGAACTCTGATTGAAATCTTACACATGCAAATACGTAAAGACCTTCTAGCATGGGCGTGCGCTCTACTGGCTATGGCTACATCTTGGACTTGGGCGAAGATCGGGCACGAAGTGACTGACTTGGGTGATCTTCAAGCGCGCGCTTAATAAAACTACGAGTGCTGATTGGCTGAAATCCGGGAGCCACCCGTACGTCCGGTTACGACATCTTCGTCACCACTGGATCCGGACTGCTGATTGGCTCCACCGCGTGAGGCCCTTGAATCTTCGTGGGCTTGCCTCACCTGATTTGTACGCACTACACCGACCCTTCACGGCGACTGTTCCCGGAGTCGGTCCGGGGATCCGGTCTGTGGTCCGGGACCTCGTCCTGGGGTCTGGGACTCAGCTCGAACTTCACTCTGCACACGGACTCCGCTGTCACCGGCGAACAACTTCACACCTTGGCCATCTCACACATCTGGGAAAACTTCCTGGGGTCCGGGATCCGAGCCCACTTCCTGGGATCCAACTTGCGACACTGACATACGACCGCAGCGACGAGCCAGTTTTGGTTGAAGCTCCGGAGAAAAGGTCGGCCTTGGTCTGGATGCCACTGGCAAGAGACTTTGCTTTGAGCGAAGAGCGGCTGTTTGATGGGCTTCCCAGAAACTTGCTGGGTACCCCATCACAAGAACCCATGCGGCTCCAGAACTAGCGTTCACTCAAGCATCAGCGATCCCAAGACACTTCTGCCCGTCCTGTATATTTGCTCAAGCCCATCGCGCTCCTTTCAATAGCCCCTTGCCATACCCCAGCATTAGTGGTGCTCACTACTTCATCACATTCATTGATGACTATTCGCGCTTCATGTACGTCAGATCTCTATGAGTGTTACGAGAAATTTCTCAAGACAGCCAAGAACCGCTTCAACACTGAAGTTGGTACCCTTGAAACTCAGTTCAATCAGTATGATCCAGAAGCCCAACGTCTACAGAGCGACAATGGCAAATAGTATGAGAAGCTCGGCCAGATCGCTATGGCACACGTGCTCAGTTCACTAACGCACACACGCCTCGGGCTGCCGAGGGCCAAATGTGCACTATTCTCGAACGTGTACGAGCTCTACTTATAGATGGTGATTTGCCTCGCCAACTTTGGGGAAAGTGCTGCCAGTACGTCACGTATCTCATCAATGCAACTACTAGTAGAGATCTTCCCAAAGGAGCCACCTCGTATGAGCTCTGGCACGAGAGAAAGCCACCACTGGCGTACATCAAAGTCTTCGGCTGCTCAGCGTTTGCTCTCGCACCAGAACACCATCGCAACAACTGCAGTCGCGTGCTAAAATGTTCATGTTCGTCGGTAAACCGCAAAACAAGAAAGACTATCGCCTTCTTAGCACAACGAAGAACAGGATCATTTACAGCCGGGATGTCACGTTTAGAGAGGACACTTTTCCCCCCATCTAACTTTTCTGGAGTGTGCCACTCCAGACCCACTTAGTACCTACTTACCTGTTCAAAAGAACTCCTACCGTCATTAAGTGTCCTCCTCAAACGGAATTAAGCCTCCTTGATGGCCACTGATGCTGACGTTTGTTCTTCCCCCCACTAGAAAGTCAAACACAGCGACGAATCTGTCTACACGAAGGCGCTCTTACTTAACGAGCCTAGGCGGAACACACCCAGGGTCATGAAATCGTTACTCTCTTAATAAGAAAGCCATACGCTCACCACATGCATCTGACTGGCATAATGCTGCTTGACCAGAATACGATTCCCTGGAAAACCAGACCTGGACTCTAGTGCCTCGCCCGACGAACCGTAAGGTTTTCCAGTGCCGCTGGGTTTTCGTTCGTAAAAACGCGATGCTGCTGGTAGCATTGTACGCTTTAGAACATCAAGGGATTACAGCAGAAATATGGCATTGACTACACAGAGAAATTCTCACATGTCGTACGAATGGAAGTCCTCCGACTGCTGCTCACGCTTGCAGCAATCCTTGACTACAAATGGACGCCTTCCGCAATGGATCTCAAGACGTTGAGATCTTCATGGAACAGCCTGAAGGATTCAAGTCAAAAGCTCGCCCAGAACTCGTCTGTAGCCTGACCAAGAGCCTCCACGGCCTCAAGCAAGCACCCCGAATACCTTTGCAAAATACCTCAACCGTCCTGGTTTCCGTCGCCTAGTTAAGGACCGTTGCGTGTTCTTTAAGACTATCTTCAATGCACCGTGCTACATCTCGGTCTACGTCGACAACCTGTTCATCATCTCAAGTCGTTGCGCGGGTGAAATCGGCCCTGAGCTCAGAGTTCCGCATGACCGATTCAGGGGAAT
>AWVW02030917.1:0-10245 GCA_000500225.2 Phytophthora pinifolia
GGCGGCCAACGAAGAAGACGAAGAGCCACGCATCTACGTGTTCGCCGGGCAAGGTAGGCGAGGGACCGACAGCTTGGTCCCGAGACGGCCAAGACTCGCGCGGTTGCAGCCCGGCGAGACGGTCCGAGAATGCCGCCGACGTAGGTACCGGACCCGGACGGGCCGATACGTTCTGGAGTTCGAGGTGGAGCGTATGGATCATCGACTTGACCCGCTCACCCCGGAGCGGCTGTGGATCAACCAAGCCGACTATGAAGAACTGTGGCGGGATGGACGCATGCGTGACGACGATGAAGCCAGGCCTGACGATGCCGGTAGCAGCGAGGACAGCGGCCACAGTATCAGTGAGAGTGGAGGTGACGCCGTCGCGGTAGTGGACGACACCACGCCGCCCTAGCTTGACTGGTGATAGCGACGAGGGCAGCAGCAGAGAAGGAAAGCAGACGACAGGGAGATGACGGTCAAGTGAGGAGCAGCGAGGACGATCAAGTGGAGAGCGGTAAGGACAGCAAAGCAAGCAGCAACGACGGACCGAATCGGGGACGATTCGGGCAAGGGGAAGAGAGTAAGATGGACGCTGTACTCTTGGACTTTGGCCCGATGGCAAGACAGACAAGATGCATAAGGAGGTGACGGCAGCGCGTCGACTACGACGTTAGTGGCAGAAGATCAGGAAAGGCTCAAGAGCCGCAGCAAGGAGGGCCGAAGCGGCCAGCGGACGCCGGACAAACTAGGAGGCACGGCTGGGCGACGTATGCGGTAGATTGTGCGGCGGTGAGCTCGCACAAGCAGTCGCCGCGGTATCCGGACGGAGAACACCGCCGTAGGAAAGAGAGCCCAGAACACAATTAGCGCCGAAGACAACAGCGCAGCTAAGCAAGCCAATACATAGGACTTCAACGAGAAGCCCCAGAACCGTCAGAGCAGCCGAAGTGCCCCAGAGTGTGAGGAAGACGGGTAGACGAGCCCCGTAAAGCCGCGGTATCGCAGCCCGCACGAAGTGAGAAAGCGCCGACGAGAGGGTACCAGCCCTCGGCAACGAGCCCCGGCAGCTTGCTTCCAGGCTTGGCATAGATCTCTGGACTAAGGCAACTGCAACAGCAGTAAGCTTCGCCCCGCACAACGCCAGGAACGCAGCCGCAAGTCGCCTGTATATTGCACGTTAAAGTAGTTAGTGCAGCGGCGGCGAGCGACTGTAGCCATCGGGCACCGGTCCCCGATCAGGACCAGGACCGACGCCACGTGTGGGAGCAGCAGCCGCTCCGACGAAGCGCTCTACGACCGAAACGTTAGGGAAACCTACACTGTGCTTACTGCATGTTGCATTCATTGACGCGGGCTGCAGCCATCGAACTGCAGCTTTAGCCTACAGAATGCTGGTCAGGTCGGGTGTTTGGATCGGGGTTTTCCATTCAATCCTCAAGTGTTTTTAATATGTGCAAGGAGGCCTCAGAGAGACCGTTTGCAACCATAGCGAAGCGGAGGTCTGCAATGGTCGGCACGTGGGCCGGAGTAGGTGCCTTAACAAGGAGTTAATATCTTCATACCGACGCCTTGTCCGCCATGAGCGAAGCGAAATTGGCGGCGCAAACGAGGAGCTCACGAGTCACCATCTAACCGAACGC
The DNA here is from genome assembly GCA_000500225.2 of Phytophthora pinifolia. Lineage (NCBI taxonomy): Eukaryota > Oomycota > Peronosporomycetes > Peronosporales > Peronosporaceae > Phytophthora > Phytophthora pinifolia. Next base: position 1,626 of record AWVW02030917.1, read on the forward strand.
TCGGAAAGTCATCCGTCCAGAACCCCGACCCAAACACCCGACCTGACCAGTATACGACCCGATAAAAAGCTAACCCCGCGTAACATGAGGTAGGTGACAGCACGGAATGAAAAGCTGCGCTCGTAAAGCCGTGCTTTTCGTGAGGATATGGCGATTCGCTTGAAGTTCCCACTTCCCACTCACTCGAAAGAAGTCGATACGACTAGGCAAAGCACATCCGAAACGCTAAACGTTTATGGTTTTCGGCACAGCCTGCGAAGCCGCACCGCTTTCCTGTTCGAACTGGCCATCAATTCCAGTTTTGCCGACTGAACTTGATTGCAGCTCGGCGAAGGGGGGCGACTTGGTCGTGGCCGATAACGGTACCAGCAGAGGCTTGTGTAGCGAACGCTGTGAGAAAAGTACTTCATCAGTCGAGCTAAACGTTGGACGGTGAGCCCCAGCTACACATTTCCAACGGTGTCTGCCGTGAATGAGACTGGCGGCGGTCTGGCGCATCAAGTGGGCTCCAGACAGGGGGTCGCAAGTCTACGGACGCTCTGGCTAGCACAACGACACCTGGGCTATCATGTACACATGGTACTTCCCCAAGGACGTGGCGACTTCGAGCCCAAGATTCTAGGAGACTCGACTTCTTCGCACGACGGCTACGCGAAGACCACGGCCACCCCATCAGGTTCTCTCGTCGGCACGACCACCCTCGTCAATTTACGAGAGCGTGCGGCCCTTAGACCACGAGCTCAGTCTCACTACCAAGCCTGGGGAGACGCGGCCGTTGATCATGTGGGACCAACTTACTGATGCGGCAGGAGTACCACGGACTTCGGGAACATTCTCATGCCCATGACGGACTTCTGGTTCTCTACCATTGTAGAATCGCGAGGTTCCCTCAGTGAATAAAGTAAATGGTGTTTGATGAGTGAATGATCATCGGAACTTGTTGACCTAGTATCTGGTTTTCACGACGTCAGTACTTATGCACAGTCGACTACTTCATTACCATCTAGGCGTAGTAGGCCTTCGCCACCTTCGTCGCGAAGTTTGCTTCCTTGAACGGCACATTTGCGCTGCCGAAGTCCGTGTCCTCCAGCGCAGTACGAGCCGCATCCGTCAACTGGTCCCACATGATCAAGTCCTGCGTCTCACCCGCAGTTGACGTGGCCGACAACGAGTGATCCAGGACGATCCAGCTCGTCGAGTACTCGATCTTGGCACTGTCTCCGTCCAAGTAGTCCGAGTCGGGCGGGTAGTACGTCAGATACGTGCTGTGGTAGGACGCGGACAGCGCGACAATGCTGGGGTTGTCCAGTGAGTCGAGCCACACTACGGCATTCTCCCAGTCGTGACGGTGGCCGACGCCGTCCAGCGTCTCATCCTTGGGCATGTACCACGAGTACATGAAGGCGTACACACCTTCGTACTCGACAGCACGGCCGTAAATCTGACTGCCGTGGACAGACCCCTTACACCCGGCGCTTTGAGAACCCGTCGGCTTCAGACCACCGCTGGTGTTGCCGTCTTCATCCACGGCGGGGTACGGGTGACATCCGTTGTTGATGTAGATCTGCGGCTTGAATTGAATGGCGACGGTCTGGATGGTAGTGGTCGGCGTGGGCTGCGCGAACGGAACGACAGCGTCGTGACTAATGACAGCAGCCTGGGCACTGGCGAGAGTGGCGACAACGGCTGCGGCGACGGCACGGAAGTGCATGCTTACAGGCTTGGATAACACAGATAGACTGCGTCGGGTGAGGCAAATGTAGGAATGTCACGAGGCTCCAGCAAATACGCAGCGCCACCGAGTATCTGCGCAGATTCAGCTCCGTTGTGACGAGGTGGCGACGAGGAATGAACGAGTGCTTTGACTGCGCAGGTCGACCAGCTGTCAAGGTTCGTCCGCCACAGAACGGACGCGGGATGAAAAGGATGACACTATCACAGCGTGCAAGCCTTGCAGTAAGGGGGGCAGTATCCTTGACTGCCTTGCCCTCGGAGTTCATCAAGTCTACAGCACCGTGGTGCTCGCAGTTTTAGGTCCAACTTGATCCCCACGCATCGACGGTCGCGTCTGCTAATGCAGACTTGTGAGAGCGCGAACGGAAGCACTGCATGAGGCTGTACATAAGCAAGCACAGCGCTGCAAAGGTTTGCCCACATCTACGTGGATCCGATGGCTTCAAGGATATACATTACTGGCTGCGCGATTAGCGGAAAAGTATCGATCAGGACTCCTGATTCAGGAGACATCACATTAAAAACAACGCAAACGTGACAACAACAGGTGAAAAGCACATAGCGAGCCAACCAGAGCACTTTCACAAGCAAAGCGGTCAATCGAGGTTTTATTAATTCACCTAAACTAAGGTTTTACAGCCAAAGCGATGAGAGGCGAGGTATACGTGAGATATACACTATACCCAGTACGGATGGCATCAAATTTGGAGATAGGGCCTGCTGCTGGGACTACTTTCTAGAGGGCTCCTCAAAAGTGAGCGCCGCCCGTTCCTAGAGGTCTACATAGTCGCGCTGCCCGCTTCAACCACGGCTAACAAATGTCATTGCCAATTTATCCATTCTACAATTGACCAGCAGCAGCTCAAGTCTCTAGAACTAAAATGGCCGTCAAGTTCCTCAACCAGGGCGCCAAGATCCAGGAGTTACGCGTGGGCGGACGTAACCTCGTGCTGGGTTTCCCCACTCCCGAGCTCTACGTGCAGCACTGCGGCCCTCACTTCGGCGAGACCGTGGGCCGCGTCGCAAACCGCGTCTCAGGCGCAAAGGTGGAGCTCAACGGCAAGTCGTACGACCTCATCGCAAACGACGGCGTCAACTCGCTGCACGGCGGCAACACGTGGGGCCTCAAGGACTTCGAGGGGCCCACGCCAGTCAAGAACCACGAAGGCAAGGACGCCGTGCAGTACAAGCTGCTGAGTCCCGACGGAGACTCGGGCTTCCCCGGCACCATCGAGTTCACAGTCACCTACACACAGACCACGTCCACCACCGAGAACGGCAAGGAGCTCGTGGAGCTCGAGGCCGAGTACGAGGCCGAGCTCGTGGGCCCGGACGACGTCAAGGAGACCGCCATCAACATCACCAACCACAGTTACTTCAACCTGTCGGACCGCGAGACCATCGACGGCACCGTAGTCACGCTAGCCTCGGACCAGTACCTCGTGCCCGACGACGGCAACATCCCAACGGGCGCCGTCGAGACCTTCCCGGGCATCAAGGCCCACGAGAAGTTTACGCTTGGCGTCAAGGAGCCCAACGTCGACCACTGCTTCCTCCTGAACCACGACTCCAAGAGCATCCCACTCGACACACGCAAGCTGCCGCTGCAGCTGCTCGTCACGGCCGAGCACCCGGACACCAAGATCCACGTCGAGGTGCTGAGCACCGAGCCGGCCTTCCAGTTCTACACGGGCTTCTGGAACGACGTCCCGGCCGTGGCCGGCCAGCCCGCTCGTGGCACGCGCTCGGGCTTCGCTGTCGAGCCTGGTCGCTACGTGAACGCCATCAACACGCCCGAGTGGCGCAACCAGATGCTGCTGCCCAAGGGCGAGAAGTTTGGCAGCCGCATCGTCTACCGCGCCTGGGCCGCCTGAGCGTAGCGTTTTTCACTGCAGCGAACGGCGTTTGATGGTGACTTACGTTGAGGGCGGAGGCGCCCGCGAGCACACAAAACCTGAAGAATTTACTCACTTATGCGTTTTGTGTGATCTTGAAGACGTTAGAAATAAACCCCGTATCGCTTCGTGGGTGATTTCTATTATCGTTATCAACGACGACTAACTGAAAAAAACGGTTTCGGGAGGTTACTGAGCGACAAGAGGATGCCACACTTCAGGAGCACCTACATCTTCATGTCCAAGCTTCTACGAAGTCGGGTCTTGCTCCTCGCATTCGAGGCAGACGTACCTAGTAGGGTAGAGATACGACAGCATACTGACGAGTGTGGCTTGGTAGCTTGGCGCAAATTGTAGAGTGAGCGTTGACCAAGATGTTTTGCTGGTCTGCGATTAAAGTCGCTTCATGAGCGATCACTACGGCGGTCACCTTGTTCATCTGCGTCCCTGAACGGTAGTGTCATCTCCCACCACGCGTCTCGCAGATCGTCGCTGTGACCTTCAAGCCGCTACCCCGCCGTCGATGGGGACGGCAACACTAGAGGCGGTCTCAACCCGACGGGGTCGTCCAGCGCAGGGCTACGGCAGCCAGATCTACGGTGGTACAACGGCGTCTGGATATCGTGAACTCGTGGTACTTCCCCCAATGCCTCGGGCTTCGGCCACCGCCACAACTGGGAACACAACCTACGTCATTGCTGCCCATCGGAGGTGGAGACGGTTGCATCTGCCACAGGTACGGCTTGTGTAAATCTCGGAGGAGACAGCGAGCGACCGCCCTTCACCTCGTACTTGGCCTTCAGCAGTTGCCTGAACTTCAAGTGGCTCAGCGATAGGATGTTGGTGTTGAAGGTGTTGTTCCGAGCACAGCTTCGACGATCGTCTGAAAGCGAGGCAAGATAATTGTCTGGTACCTACTCGCTAACAGTCCGGCCGCCTTGTAGTGGTGCTCCTTCACCGCGTTCTTCATCCGAGCGTTGGCAGAGTTGAAGGCACACATGGCGCGGGCATATCCCTTGTGCTGTTGATGCGTCGTCTTGCCTCGGATGTTCTTGTATCTCGCAATCGTACTCCGCGCGTTAACCCGGATGGCGTGCTGATGGTCAAGATACTCCTTGGTGTCGCGGCCGATCTCAAAATGTTGCGTCCAAATCCAATACCGGCGAGGACGCACTTGCTAGCGAGAACCAAGCCGCAACACACACGAGAGTACACCGAGAAACAAGGAGGAACTGCGCGCCAACATCCGTCTGCAGCAGGGCGTCGAGTCGCTACTGCGCGTCCGACTCACGAGCCACCACCGTCGTGAAAAGCCCTTTCGGCTTACAAGATCGACTACTCCTCTCGTACGTGGTGCTGTCCGCTACGTCAACTGCGGGTGAAACGCAGCCTGACCGACGCGGCGCGCTTGGCATAGGAGAATATAATACCGACCTTGGCAGTACCAGTGCACGACACGCAATAATGTGGTCCACACATATGTCCGGCCGACACAAAAATCCGGCATTTGACTGTTGCACCAATCTGATATGATAGTAATGTTTTAGCCAATCACAGCACGATAACAAGAATATTTATCAATCGCAAGCAAAAATAAAACGACTGGCCATGGCACAATTCAAGACTGAGGGCGCTAATTTGCTGGCTCATTCTGCTCCATGCGGCGCAGTCAGCGGAGTTACGCTATATGTCTTTTTGGATTTGGTTTTCGCTACGAGTTTTATATTTCAACCAATCATTCTTGGTGCCGGATTTCTGCGTCGTTGTCTGTAACCCCTTACTTCCCATATGTTGTACCGTAGAACATAAGAGGTGTATCGCCTGCTTCACTTTTCTCGCAGCTTCTATGTTATGTTGGACCTCCAACATAAGAAACTTTTATACTAGGAATTTGTATGTAGGTACTGTCAATTTCACTCCATAGCGAAACCAAGAGAACGGTCTGAGTGGAAGACAGCCAAATGCACAGGTTTAGGTTCCGGCGAAGATGCAGATTGTTCGATGGCGATAACGACCGTACCCATCACCCACCACGAATGAGTGGCTCCCAGCAAAGCCCTCATTCTTCAAAACAGCGAGACGAGAGCGAGATGGTCGCCGGCGCGGGGAAGCAACCGCAGCACAAGCTTTCAGAGCAGGAGCTGCGTCTGTGCAGAGAGGCGCTTCTCAGCGACAGGCATGCGCGTCGCACGCCTTTGCTGAGGGGGATTTTAGTTGTTTCGTGGATCGTATTTCTCGCACTCTCCAAAATGAATTCGACGCTGCACTACAACAACAATTTCTAGCGGTGCTGCACGACATGTGGACTAACGCGGCCAACATCAACATCGTCGGGGCCACAGTAATTTTCATAGATGCAGCGTGGCGTCTGAGGTCGATTTCGTTGCTGGCAACGCCTAATCCAAGTAGCCACGCCGCTCCTAATGTTGCTGCGTTGATCAAGTCCGGTATACAATCACGATACGGAATCGACATCGACTGCTTCTCACGTTTTATTGTGAGTGACACAACCGGAAGTGCGCGTAATGTGTCCGATCATTTCAGCCGAGCCGATCAAGTTGACTGTCTTATGCACTTGTTGAGTCTGTGTCTGTTGTATGCTCTCGGCCTCAAAGAGAATACAAGAAACAACGGCCAGGACATTGTGACTCCAGGAGGTGAATTTCGAGCAGGTCTCCGCGTCATTCAAAAGTTGCGAGATTTGGCCGCGTTTTTCAACTCACCTCAGCGACTGGCAATCTTAAAGCAGCTTAAGGACTTCTACAATCTCCCAGCAGTCAATATTGAGGTCGATTCCAAAACACGCGTCGGATATGCAGCAACACTCATGCGTCGCAGTGTGTACAATCACTATGCCTTCACAAAGTACTTTGAGAGAGCACCACCACATGAACAATCGGTGTGGCTAAATATCGGCTCGAATGACTGGAAGCTGATAACCGAGATGGAAGTGATTACTTGCTCAGTTCAGTCTTGGTGAGGTACAGAAAGCTAGCGTGTCATGTTCTTATGCTCTGCTTTTCCGCAAGCTGATTTCGATGTCGTTGGATTTAGAGTCACTTAGTTTCTTAGTATTAGAGCGACCTGATCCAATGGGGACTGAGTTTACCCAGCGCCGTTTGGAGAAAAGCTCACGTGAATTTTCTCTTGGTGGTAGTCGGTGTCGACAGCGATTGCGAGAGCAATTAGCGGCCCGTTTTCCTGACGAAGACATCAATGACATCAAAGCCTTGCTTCTAGATCCTCGAATCAAGTCAAAAGCTGCCACAATCGTAACAAACACTGCCGCTCTTGTTCAAGCCGAGCGCGAATTGCAGTCGGAACATTGTACCATATTCAAGATGCTAAAGGCTCGTGAAGCGATCACTGAAGAACACAAGGGTTCTGAATTAGAATCGCTTCCAGATTTGGGCAGCGAATCCGAGACTGCAAACAGCGCAATGCGCTCACTGCTAGATATTGACGTACCTTCACCAAGATACCATGTGCAAGTTGCACGTGATGATATGCAAATGCAGGCACTGAACGAGTGGAATCAATGGAAGGGTTTGTCGGTCAAGTGGCCATGCACTGCCAAGGGAGGCAAATACAATGTGCTTCACCTGTATCGCGAAATCGACGTGCTTGCATGATTTCGAGAGCATGGAGAGCAAGACTTCCCCTCGGTGTCTCTCTTAGCTAGAATTTATCTCGGCAAACCGTTGTCGACAGCAGCCCAAGAGCGATTTTTTAGCCTGAGTGGATATGTAGTGGACGAACTCCGCACCCGGTTGGACGATGACCGTGCAGAAATGATGTGCCTAATGAAGGTCAATTGGCGCGAATACAAGACACTACTGAAGGAGATGTAGCAGTCTTGCATCGAGAAAGACACTTTATATCTAATACACGTATCAGCATATCAGTATCTGTATCAAATGATCGTGGCACTGTATCAGGACCATCAGATACCAAGCACTTCTGCGATTGTCGGGGGATCAGTAGTAGAGATACCATCGAAAGTGCCGATGATCCGAACCCCTGGAGAGGGGTGCAGAGGCGGATGCCAAAGAGACTGAAGCGCCTGCGACCGAGGCGAAGGAGACGGAGACGTGTGCTGAGGATACGGCGGTGGCGGTGGAGGTGTGCGGCGCGCGTGATGAGCAGGACGCTGAAGAGAAGGAGGCGGGGGTGGTGGTAGGTAACGCGCTGGCTGATGACACAGCGGCGGCAAGGTCGGACAACGTGCATTCTCGGGAGGAGGCGGAAGAGAATGAGGCGGAGGTGGCGGTGGGCAGTGCGCCTGCAGAAGACGCGGCGGGGGTGACGGTGGGCAGTGTGCTTACGGAAGAAGCGGCGGAGGTGTCGGTGGCCAGTGCGCCTGCTGGATCTAGCTCCTGTGAGAATCGATGCCAGAGACGTCGGGCAATATTCGAGGACATCAGCGCATGCAGTGGTAGTAGCTCTGAAGAAGATGTAGCAGCTTCCGCGAGGCCGCCAATGCCTCTGCAGTGCATTATCGATGGCGATGCCAACCTGATGGAAGCTGCAGCTGATGTGTGCACCTGCCTGAACTCCGATGAAGATCTGTCGGTGGATGAGGACGAAGAAAGCGGTGATAACAATGAAGAGGGTGACTGGGAATCCGGAGAGCTGACAGACGAAGATTGAGACGATGACGGAGGTGAGGCCTTGCCTGAGTCAGTCTGTAGTTCACTCGCGCAGAGCAAGCCGGCAATATCGATGATGCGGACGCATGGCTGGGAATATGGTACGTTATGTTGATCACATACAACATTACTGGATCTACTGTTGGCCTCGTCCAACATAAGCACCATCATAAGCTAACGTTTGGATTCTTACATACAGATCCAGCAAAGTTTGGCCCGGACCCCACGTACAAGGACTTATACGATGGACCTTACGGACCAAGCGACAGTGTCATGGAAGTGGGCGACGATCCGCTAGCCCTGCTCTTCTACTTCATGCCGCCAAAGCTCTGGACGCAGATT
>AWVW02030956.1:0-15828 GCA_000500225.2 Phytophthora pinifolia
CCGCTTCGCGCAGTGGGGTCATCGCGCTTGAGCTTCTCGTCCAAAACTGAAATGGTTCTTTTCCTTTCAGTATATCGTAGTTCGGAAATAAACGAATCGGACTTACTCGGGTCATAGGAAAGAAAAAAAAATCCTGGATGGTACCAGGATTTACCAGGATTTTATTCGTGTGGACTGGACTCCAAACCTTCGAAAGTCCTGCGAAGGGATAAAACCTGTACTAGAGCATATATGTTACTACCAAGTATCAATCATTCCTCTGTTCAGGTTTTTGCTTTATCCTCATAATACACCTGTCTTCACTATACCCCTAGGATAGAGCAAGTGCACTCAAAGACAGACGCCACGTACAGTACAAGACCTCCTCTCGGATCATGATGGCGGCGTCCTCACGCTCCGCAGCAGATAAGGCGCAGGCCGGTGCAGACGACGAGTTCAGCTCCTTCGCGGCGGCCGAACGGCTCTCGGACCCCTTCGGAGACGTCTACGGAGCGGACGCGGACTTCGTGGGCGGCTCCAATGAGACTGCGGACGCTCCCACAACTACAGTCAGCTCCTCACTCATGACTTTCTCTCCTCTGACAGCTCCAGCGGCTGCGACGGCGCCGCCAAGTCTTCTGCCATCCATTAGCGGTGAAGTGGACCCTTTCGCGGACATCACAGGTGGTCCCGGGGCTGCGGTGGACGCTGACAGCAAGAAGACGGGGACGGAGGAGGCTTTTGGAAGTGATTCGACGAGTTCCAAGTCTGTGGCAGCTGGCTCAACGTCCACGTCGTCCATTCTCGACTTGGTGTGGGGCAAAAAAAGTCAGGAAACAAAGTTGAACCCGCTTTCCAGGTCGAGTTCGTCCGTGGGGAGCAGGACGGCGTCAAACCCGAGCGGGTTTGTGCTGTCGCCGCCGCCGACAACATTCGCGACATTCCCGTCAGCAGTGACCAGTACGCCTGAAGCTGCGACGGGAGATCTGCTGTCGTTTTCCCCCGTTCAGGCGTCCGCTCCCAGTGACCCGTTTTTTGGGATCACTAACGATACAAGCGACTCGAGCGCAGCGACACCGGCGTTTGGGACCGACGAGCTGTTTACCTTGACAGAGACACGACCACTTTCTGCGGCGTCTTCGTCTGCGCCCAGGTCGCTGCATGGATCGTTCGCTTCGTTCCACGAGGACGCGACTTCTTCTGCTGCGCTGCCATCCACACCTAACGCAGTGGGGGCGAAGACGTCACCGCATGGCCTGAATGACGAGTGTACGACTCGATCGTTGGGCTCGTTGAGCTCGTCTTTCGTCAGTGTTGAGGCGATGGAAGAGCGTGCTGGCCAAAATGGAGCACATGCATCGTTCAGCGCATTCAGCGCTGCTTCAGCTGGAGAATCGAATGCCTCCAATGTGACGCCGTCAACCTCGTCTGCTCCGCCGTCACTGCACGGCTCCTTCAAAATGAATGATGGGTTTCTGGGGTTTACACCCGCTACTGATGAATCTGATGATGTGGATCCGTTTGCGGAGGCCGGACTAGCCGCCCCTGAGGAAGTGCCTCTGGCTGAGGCACTTGTAGCGTGGAGCAGCTCGGCGGGGCCAGTTGCGGATGCTAATGAAGAAAAGACCCAAGCAAGTGCCTCAGATGATGTGGCTCAGTCTGTAGCAGCAGAGCAGCAGAGCATCGACATGTCAAGTGATGATCGTGGGTCTGAAGTTGAGGAGGAGGATCAAAACGATTCTCCCACCACTGTATCTACAGACCGCGACGTTGAAGACGTCGGTAACGGCGGATCTGAAGCGGGGCAGCAAAGGTCGAGTATGCCTGTTTTCCAGTTGTCCGGTGCTGTGTTCGAGTCCGAAGAGCGATCGTTTGATGGGGCCTTGGGGTCCGACGTGGCTGTACCGGTTGTGGATGCAAACGATGAGCAGATCCACGCTCTTGGTATTCAAGACAACGCATTCGAAGACGATCAGTGTGAGATTGAGAGCGCCGATGATGCTGGTACCCTGGCTTCTGAGAATGAGATCGGTTGTCCTGTTGCACAACAGATCGTTGAGGAGACACACGACGCTGTCGAGAAAAGTCAAGCTGGCTCATTCGCTTTTGCAGCGGCTGATGAAGTGTCAGGTGATGTCCAGCAAGAATACGACGCGTTTGGTGCACCTCCTTCTGCAAATGGAAATGAGTTGGAAGCATTCGCAGTCAATTCTGACAAGCTGAATGAAGACACCGTAGACGAATATGACGACGAAAGCGGCTCGAAGCCGGTCGTTGGTGCGGATGACGACTTTGATGAGTTCGGACGTTTTGGAGCTGGAGCCGCGGCGACAACCAGCGCAGCCATCATCCCGGACGCCTCACCTCGGGATTCGGTGCCTTTGCCAACGCCAGTAAAAAACGTGCTAATTGGAGATGAAGACAGCGACGATGGGTTTGGGGACTTTGCAGTTGCAACACCTTCGACTGCTCTTGAAGACACTGTATCTAGTACAGCTGAAACTGATGGCTTTGCAGACTTCGCGCAGGGTGCCGAGCCCTGTGAAAGCGCCAATTTCGGTGACTTCGGTGACTTTACGCAGAGCTCGACCAACGACGCAGAAGGTTTCACGGATTTCCAGCAGTCTGCTGCTCAAGAGTTTGGTGAAGACGACGACGATTTCGGTGATTTTGCTCCCACTGTTACGCCCGCTGCGGTCGTAGCAACCCCGTCAGCATTGGAAGCCCCTTCGTTCTCCAGAGATGACTTGTCGACATTCTTCAAAGAGGCATTCGCGACAGAGCCCGTGCCGACGAACTCACCGTCTCAACCTGAGAGCCCAACAGATGCGACTGATACGGACATCGTCCAGGACACGTCAACAGACGTCGTTGAAGACGTTTTCCGCACAATGTGGCACGAGTATGCATCTATCGTTGCTACAACTGGTCGTCAGTCATCTTCCTCGTCGGGTTCGCATTCTTCGGGCCCAGACTCGAGTGAAGATGGAGAGACTGCGCGCGTGAACAAGAAGGCGACACGTGCATCCAAGTATTTAAAGTATGTCTTGTCTGAAAAGATCCAAGAAGCTTCACGACAGAACGGCATCTTTCCGCATGGCTCGGAAAGGCATCAGATGTATGTTGAGCTCGCTGCTTCGGGTGATGCGGACCGCATGCGTGCCGCGCTCAAGGAGTTGCAGGATGCCCTGTTTCACAGCTCCGTGAACGATGCGATGATGCGGATAGCCAAGCAGGCTGCTCTGTCGGCCAAAGCCAAGATTGCCGAGCAAGCTGCGCAACAACAAGCGAATTCGCGTGGTGGATCCTTATTCTCCACCACGCGTCACCTACTGTCGCGGGGCGCGGCAGGAACGCACGGGCCTGGAAGCAGCGGCAACGATGTCAAGTCAGACCACACTGGAGCAGAGACGCCGACTGGTGCTTCCGTTCAGAAGCTGGCCCGGTTCTCGTTTACTAACAGCCATGACGACACTGCTAATGGCCATCGTGGTGTTAATGCGAGTGAGGAGAGAGGATCGGAAGGTAGCGACCACACAGGACACAGCAGTGGTAGCGACTCGGAGGCGGCAGCAAGTAGCGGAGACAGTCGCACTCGGAGCCAAACCCTGTCAAATACCGGTGGCGGCAATGGCGGGCTGATGAAGAAGTTTCAGGACCGCTTTTCCTTCGCGAGCTCGAGGCATCGTCTGCGGTTTGTGAGTCTCCGACGAAAGGGCCAGTCAGGCGAGGAAGTACGCAAGATGGAGCTGAATCTGGACGCCATCAGTGGCGGTCTTGATGAAGTCAAGTGGAAGTGCGCCATGTTCATGTACGACGTAGAAGAGGTGACTCATGTGGCTCCGTCGCAGATTAAAATTCTGTCGTATCCCAGTAAGCAGCCCTTGACGGGCAAGACCGATCGGAGCGCGCTGTCCAAAATGGTCAAGCCGGATACGATTTGGACGGTAGATATCGGCGCCAACAACAGTGATATGCTGAACGAGTGGTGAAGGCAGCCTTACGATGATCAAGAACGGTTGGGTCTCGAAGAATGGTGGGGGTGGCGACAACAAGCTAGAAAGTTACAAAAAGCACAAAGGGCCGCTTGATTTCAACAACTGAAGCATGCTGTCAATTATCGCGTTCATGGACGAGTTCATCGGTGTCGTTGCTGTCTTCTGGAGGTGCGTTGGAATCATAGAAGTGCCACCTGCCACCACCACCAATATAGAGCAAGACTCTGCATCACTAACGTCGCTGACTGTGTCACCAGTTAAAATAGCGAGCTTTTCATGCGACGCAGGTGGGGTGGTGCAGGCGGAAAGTGGTGCATGTTCTCGAAAGCGACTATTTTCGTTCTTTGCTTGAGATGCCCACAGTCCCAAGCAAACGTGTTTGTGCAGTTCCTTTTCCAACCCACCCGAAGCACACGTTTCCAGCAAGTCTAGGTTGGAATGAATGAAGTCGGAGGCGGCACGTCAGCACCTCAAGCTGCAGTGAATGACCACTCGATCCAAGTTGATTTTGCTCCGAAGAACAAACCGGCGTCGATCTTCTACAAATGTGGCGCAGCATCAGATGCGTACGAGAACACCATGTTCGACCATGATCTGGTCATGATCTTCCCGTTGCGCGAAGGAGGCGAAGCCAAGAAACCAGAAGCTTTCACGATGCAAGCTTTCGTGGATCTGCTGTTGGGTCGTGACTCCAAGCACAGCCACCGCCCGTTTCAACGAGTTCTGCGAACTCGACGCTGCTTTCTTGATGACTTGGGAAATGACACGCTTGAGAAGGTGGGCCCTCGGAGCAGCAGCGCCGCCGATTCGAACATGAACATGAACGAGGCGGAGCACAAAGTACTTGAAGCCGAATATGAAAAGTTCGTGGGGTCAGCGGAGCCCACTACCGAACGCCGTTTCTGCGAGTTAGTGGCGACTGCCATCTCACGTCGAGTGCAGCTTGCATGCGGGCTGACCACGCGGATGTTCGTTAGCTGCGACGGCGACGAGATCATCATGTCGGTGAATTCGGAGAACGACGACCTTCGCGTGGAGGCCGATCGCACCAACTACCGGCTGCAATTAAGCAACAAACCGTTCGATGACATGCTCCACAAGGACAAGATCCACGACCTTAAGCGCGAGGTTGGTGGGGATGGATGGCAGAAGTCGCTGGACCACCTTCGAGCGAAACGTGGCACTGCCAACGAGACTTGCGATGTGCCGGAGATGGACCCGCTGCTGATATCGCGAGGTGACGAGTTTCACCCGAAACTCCGCCAAGCGCTACGTCGGTGGGGACACCGAGAAGAAGCCGATGGGATGTTCTCGGCCGATGACAACCACAGTCAAACAGGATGGCGTCGCTTCTGGGCGTCGATTATCTCGGTGCCCCACGATCCCATGACGTACTTCGCACCGTTCGGGGACTATCGCCATGAGCCGGAGTTTCAGGCGTACTTTCGACGGTACCCGATGAACTGGGGCGGCAAGAAAGAGCAGACGCTGTTCACTCAGAAGGATCGCATCCGTCTTGCTTCGGGCATCGTGGATCGGCACATCAACCTGGACGCACTGCAGGACGGGGGGTTCCTCACGAGTCCAATGTTTGCCTTACACGACGAAGCTGCGCTTGCTGAGTTGCGTGCTACGTGGGCGTTAAACTTCAAAATGTTGTACCAGCCGCTTCACAAAATCCGCTACTACTTCGGCGAGAAACTTGCGCTCTACTTCGCGTGGCTCGAGTTCTACACCAAGATGCTGGTGTTCCCGGCAATCGCAGGCATCATAACGATCATCTACGTCCAAGAACGAGACGAAGGCGGCAACGACAACAACCGCGGCTACTTCCTCGTCGCGTTTGCCATCTTCGTGGTGATCTGGTCGTCCATGTTCTCCGAGTTCTGGAAGCGAAAGAACGGCCTCCTCGGTTCACTTTGGGGGTGTCAGGGCGTCAACGAGGTCTTCCGCTACCGACCGCAGTTCCGAGGCACCAAGAGCTACAACCCCGTCACGGATACCGAAGAACTGACGTACGAGAGCCGCGCGAAACGCCACCGTTGGTTCGTCGTGTCGGTCACGGTAGTGACGATTATGGTCGGCGTCGTCATCGTGGCGCTCGTCGGACTGTTTGTGCTCAAGCACTACATCAACGACGGAGACACCCGTGCAAACATCGACGTCAAGTACCGAACGCCACTGACGCTGGCCGTGACCGTCGCGAACGCTATTCAGATCCTGATTCTCAACATGGTTTACCGACTTGTGGCTCGGAAGCTCAACGATCTTGAGAACCACCGCACCGATACCGAGTACGAGAATTACTTGGCCATCAAGGTGTTCCTGTTCCAGTTCTGCAACTCTTTCGCTTCCTTCTTCTATATCGCCTTCCTCAAGCGCCAAGCCGAAGGCTCTTGCTTGTACAACGACGACTGCATGAAGGAGCTGCGTGATCAGCTGCTGGTCCTGTTCTTGGTCCGCATTATCGTTGGCAATACCACGGAGTTTGCGGTCCCATACCTGAAGTACCGTTACCAGCTCTACGCTGAGGACAAATCGCAGGAGGGCAAGAAGGCTGGACACAACTTCATCGAGAGCCAAGCCAAGCTGGTGCCGTACGAAAGCGACGAAGCGTTCGAGGACTTCAACGAGCTGGCCATTCAGTTTGGCTTCCACAACCTGTTTGTCGTGGCGTTCCCGTTGACCCCACTGCTTGCTCTGGCCAACAACATGGTGGAAGTGCACGTGGACGCAGCGAAGCTCTGCTTCGGATGCCGTCGCCCTTTCCCGCAACCAGCCAAGAGCATTGGCGTGTGGTTCTACATCTTCCGCTCCATGACGTACATGACCGTGGGAACCAACGCAGCGTTGATCCTGTGGACGTCGAATTTGTTTGACAACTACAGCGGGACTGTCAAGGCCTTCTGTTTGGTCGTCGTCTGGCAAGTGGGGCTGGCGATTTCTCTCATCATTGAGCGCACGGTGCCCGACATGCCGCATTACCTTGACCTGCTGCTAGAGCGCTACGACCACATTGTGGATGTGGTGTTCAAGAACCTGTCCGAGGGCGATGTCTCGCATCTCAACGAGGTTTCCGAGAACCTCGACCTGAACATCTACCCCAACGACCAGTGGGAGGACAAGCGGGGTGACGAGATCGAAATGCGCGATCAGGAGGACGAGGTGAGGGCAGCTGACCACCCTCACGACACACTCGAGACGGTGAACGACTCCATTCGGAACATCGAATAGGCGAGCACCAGATTCATGCATTAACCATTCATACTCATCTGCATGTGCCCAATAGCGTGCGTTAACCCTCGAAAAGCTCGATAATCCCGGGCGTGCAGTATTGCCTCCAGAGAAAAGTCCGTGATCGACTGCGAAAACGGAACCTTACACCAGTTGATCAGCGCAAACTCCGACTCCACCGTATCGGATGCAACGGCTGCAAAAGCTCCACAGAACGAACGAAGCGCTCGACACTCGAGCCCAGCTACGAATCCTTCTCGCCACACTGGGGCGAACGAGGCAGAATCGGGAAGCTGATCGATCTCTTCGCGGATGTGTTTCTCCAGTAGGTATCCAGTACGCAGAGCACAATGTTGCGCTTCGATTCGTTCAATTTCGTCGCTTGAAAGTCGCTTCTCCAACCGAACTCGCTGTTGCTGCATCATTCCAACAAAATCTTGATGCCGCATGCGGCATAATACGTTCGGAAGGTAAGCAGGAATTCGATGGACGATCGAGTCGCGACTGGGATCACCCGAGCTGGTGCTTTCACACGCCTCGTTGTTGCTTTCGATGAGGATCTGGTTCAGTCTTGTCAGCACCGTAAGTACAAACGTGCTCGCCACGTCTACCAAGGCCTGGTAGGCGTCGGGCTGCAACGAGTCGACCGCATTACTCGCGAAATTGCCTTGCGCTTTGAGAAACGTAGCAGTCGCTACCGGGTTTAACGAGAACGAGCCGATCACGATGTCTTCACAGGAAATCGAAAAGAACTCCGAGGCGAGGAACGGCCCCACGGCGCCAGTCATCATGGATAAATGATTCATCAAGTCGATGAGATGCTGGCGATCGTGTGCAAGTCCTTTGCCGTCCCTCAGTTGCCGTAATATCCCGCTCACACGGCCTGCCACATTCGTAACAGCGAGCGCAAAGACCCACCACGCTGGCCCTGGCACGCCAACATACTGGAAGCTCTCAGTAAGCGCGATCGCGTACGACTGGTTTGCCACGAGCCATTGCAAAGCCTTCACCGCCGACTTCCAGGAACCCTCAACCAGCTTGGGGCATCTGAAGGCCTCTGGAGCATGCGGTCTCTCTCGACGGCAACGACCGATCAGCTTCATCAGCGTATGGGTGAAATCCGCCGTGAGAACCGTCCTACAAGCCTCGCCCATGAGCTGGTTAAGTTTGCCCGCCAGGCTGTAGTCCCCGAAGATAGGCGCCTCACACTCGATGGCCAGACGGTCAACAATCCCTTGTGTGCACGCGCGAGCGTTAATCCCGCCTTCATTCGAGCAGCTAACTCCGAGCAGCTGCGTCTTCCAGTCGGGCGCGACGACATCCAGGTAGCGCACCACAAGTTCCGTGCTCTCCCCCTCCGCCATCTCTCCATCCTGCACGACAATCCCCACCAAGTGGACACTGTAGACCTCGCCTCCCAGCTCGAACCGCACGCGAATGTCCAGAAACGGCGAGCCGGCCCTCTTCCCGAGCTCCAGCGAGAGCGCGAACGCCCACACGTGGCCACCGTTCAACACGTCCTTTAGTCGCTGTAAGTTCAGCGCACACGCCACTCTGCAAAGGTTCATCACCTTCTTCTCCGTCACCGCTCCGCTCGGATGGGCCAGCGCTGGGATAACCCCCGTCATGCCCTGGTACAGCTCCGCCGCCTGCTTGCACGACACGCCAGCTGCTACAAACTTGATGCAAGTGTCCATCTCCAGCGCCGAGGCCACTGCAACCACAAACCCCGCCTCGTTCTCGTCCTCATGAGCCTCACTCTCCTGCCTCTCAAAGCCGATAAACTCGACATCGTCGTCCTCCACGCCGTGTAGCAGCTCCACCACGTCCGCGTCCACCAGGTACGCCCCAGGCGTCTTGACAGCCTCCGCCACTGTACTGTTAAGCTCGGCCGCTATCGGCACCGACTGCTCCGTGTTAAACACGTCCACCATGGCGGCGTCCTCGGCGCCTCTGGGCTCCGTACTGATGGCCACGTTGGGCGGGAAGAAGCGGCGCTTGGCTGCGTCGCTCAGCTCCTTATACTGCGCCCAGCGTCGTGCATGCTGCTGCTCTAAGTGGCGCCGCATATTGTCGGGCCGCCAGGGAGCGGAGAAGCAGTGCACCTTGGTGAGTCTCTTGCGGCGCTTGGCGCCCTGCGTCTCGTCGCGCTCGAAGGCTCGGCACAGCAGACACACGGCTTTGGTGGGCTGCCCTGTCTCAGCGTCTCGCTCGGCCACGCCCAGCGCGAACTGCAGCGCCCAGTGCGGGCGGAAGCCGCGCGCGGATCTCACTCGACCGCCGCCGCTATTGGAGCCCGTCATGGTGATGGATGTACTTCGAAGTATTGATTTTGGAGAGGAAACGGTTGTCCACATACATACACCAAGTGACAATAGATTGGGTGGGAACTTATTTGAGATTTGTATCGGTTTTGGAGAAAAGATAAAAAACTCGTTCTAAGAAAGCAATTGTATTAGGAAGAAAAACGGAGAAATACAAGGCACAAGAGGAGGAAGGACGGCCCCTCCGTCCTCTCCGTCTCTCCATACGGCGCAACGAGGCAGCACGTGAGTCCAAGCTTAACGGGAACTCGTGCTGCCATTGCCACGCTTGCCCGAGTTCTGCCACTTCGCCAGCTTCGGTACCGATATCCGATCGGATTCGCCGGCACGCCCCATCTTGGCCATCTTGCGCTCGGTCAAACGAGTCGCACGCTTGACCGTGGCCATAGCAGTCTCGGTGCCGAAACCGGACTGGTCGCGCGGGGTGATGAGCGACGCGGACCGGTTCTTGGACTTGGAGCGCATCTGGGATTTGGCACGAGCGCGCACACGCACGTCCGTGCTCTCCGTCGCGTCCTCCATGTCCACGTCCATCTCCTCGCGCTCGCGCTTGCGGCCACGGCTCTCGTCGCCAGCCTTCCGCTTGGCCACGACCGCCTCGGCGTGCTTCATGTGGCTCGTGTCCACTCCCAGAGCCTCCAGCTCCTTCTTCGTGTCCGTCAGTGTGCGAAGCTTCGCGCGCACCTTCCGCGCGACCGAGGCGTGGTTCTTGTTCTTGTTCTGACGGTGCTCCGCCACGATGATGGCCTTCTTCTCGCGAATACGCACCAGCTTGTCCTTCTGCTCGTCGTCCAGGTCGCTCATGTCCTCGTCGTCCTCCATGGGCTCGACGTTGGCCATGGCCTCGTCCTCCTCCTGTTCCAGAGCCTCCAGACGCTTCAGAATCTCCGGGTCCACAAAGTCGGTAATGTTCTTGCCGTTCCAGATCTCCGGGATGGCGTCCTGGGTCCAGTCGTCGTTGCCGAGCATGCCCGTGTAGTGCTCCTTGAAGTCGTACGAGTACACCCCAGCGCCACCGTTGGCGTTCATCTTGTCCTTCAGCAGCGTACGCGGCGCCACGCTCTGCGGGTTCTCACGGGCAGCGATGACACTGGCCGGGATGGTGATATCGCGCTGAACGTCGTCACGAGCCACAGGCATGGCCACGCTCAGACGGTTGAGCACGTCGGCCACCTTGTTGCCCTTCACCTTGGAGTTGACGCGGTGAGCCAGCAGCTCATCACACGCGTAGTTCCTGACTTCCATGACGTTCTCCTCCGAGTGGTTGGACATGGTGAAGAACTTGGCCTTGGTCTCCTCGACGGCCTTGTTGATCATGTGCTGGTGGTTCTCCGTCAGCGCCTCGAAGCGCATCTGATCGATCTTGTTGCACACCAGAACCAGCGGCTTGTTGGCGAACAGCGGGCGGATGTTCTCGAACAGGCTGAGCTGCTGCTCGATGGTAAAGCCACATTGCTCCGAGATGTCCATGAAGAAGAGAATCGACGCCTGCAAGTGGGCCAGCGCCGTAACAGCCTGCATCTCGATGGTGTTGCGGTCCTCCAGCGAGTGGTCGAGGATACCGGGCGTATCGATCACCTGCCAGCGCAGGTACTTGTAGTCCAGGTGGCCAACGTACAGCGCCTTGGTAGTGAAAGCGTAGGGCTGCACGTCCACATCGGCACGCGTGACCTTGTTCATGAAGCTCGACTTCCCCACGTTAGGGAAGCCCGTGACCAGCAGCGTACGTGTGTTGGGATCAATGGACGGCAGACGCGACAAATGCTTGCGCACTTCCTCGAGGTACTCGAGCGAGGCCTTCTGCTTCTTCAGTAGCGTGCACATACGACCGAGAGCTGCGCGCTTGAGCTGCTTGCAGCGGTACAGCGAGTCGCCGTACTTGATCATTCGGACGTAGTCCTTGGCGATGTTGTCGATGAGCGCACGCGCCGTGTTGACCTGGCCCAGCGCCAGCTTGTAGTGGTCGCGATCGTACAGGATGTTGATGAGGTCGGCGTAGAACGGATGCAGGTCGTCCAGGCGCGGGAAGTCGTCGATGATCTGGCTGAGCTTCTCCTGGCACGTCTGCTGCGTGAACTTGACCTTGCGCATGTAGAAGGCGCGGATGCGCGAGATGGCGTAGGTCGGGTGGATGACCGTCGGCGTCTTGCGCTGCGTGCGCGTCAGCACGATGTCGATGAAGTCATTGGCCGTTGGCACCGTCTGGATCTTCTTGAAGTTGTACACCACCATATTGGGCCCACACGAAGCGCCACTGAGAGAGAGACTTAGTGCTGTGCTGCCGAGTCAATGAGCGAGTGGAGCTGCTAACTCTGCCTTTCAACGGCCGCGGTTGGTTGGCAGCGGTCGACTACGTCCGCCACACCACGCTTACGTCCACCACACCATATTCACGTGCGCCACATCTCCAAATCAGGAACTGCCGTCCTGGATACAGTATTCTTCACCGCAGTTTACTATGCCCCCATACAAACGCACAGTGCGTGCCGTCGCGTCGCCATACTGCCTCTCCGTATTCGGCCGAAGGAAGGCCGCTCTAGAGCTCAGGGAACTAATTGACTACCGCTATGTGGACCGTGCTCTTCGGCGACCAGGAGGATGGAGACGCGGCCGCGACCCCCAAGGCGCGCGTCGTGGCGCCCTCTCCGCAGCACTCGACGCCTCCCGTGACGCCGTCGCCCTTCGACGATGCGCCGTCGACACCTCCGCCTCAGACGCAGCCACAGACGCAGACTCCGACTGCGACTCAGCCGCGACGCGCCAGCGTCACGCCCGAGACGGACAACAATGAGGACTCGCCCATGGCCATGCTGCTGAAGCGGCTCAACAACCTCATGATCAAGGTGGGCGAGCACGAGTTCGAGAAGAAGACGCTGGTGGACCAGATGGGGAAGGAGCGGCGCCTGCTGACGACGCATATCAAGGAGCTGGAGAAGCAGATCGAGGACCTGAGGGACCAGAACGTGCAGCTCCAGTACAAGATCGAGTACACGTCCGAGCCCATGCTCATGGAGCGCGTGCAGGACATCACGGACATGCGCGACGCGCTGGCGGCCGTCAAGAAGCAGCTGGAAGCGGAGCTGCAGCAGAAGGACATGGAGATGAAGGAGATCGACACGGCGCTGGAGAGCAAGGACCAGGAGCTGGCTGCACTCCGCGAGGAGTACGAGAAGCAGATCGACGAGTTGAAGAGCGAGCGTGACGCGGCCACGCAAGAGGCCACGGATGCCGCTAGACTGGCGAGCGACGCTGCGAGGAAAGAGTACGAGGAGCAGCTGAAGCAGAAGGACTTGGAGTGGCAGGCGGCGGAAGAACGGAAGGAGACGCTGAAGGCGAGCCTGGCAGAGAAGGAGCAGGCGCTGCAGGAAGCGGAGGCTGTCGCCGAAGATGCTCGGAGCAGCCTGGAAGAGGTGAAGGCTCAGAGTGAATCGGATGCGAAGGCGCTGGCAGAACTGCAGCAGCAGCTGGAGCAGGTCGCACAGGAGCACGAGCAAAGGCTGCAACAAGTGCGAGAGGAAGGCCAGCAGAAGCTTGAGGCTCTGGAGAAGCAGGCCCAGGAGCGGGAGGCTGTTGCGGCGGAAAAGACGCAGGAGCTGGAGGACTACAAGCACGACTGCGTGGAGCTGTGGAAGCTCAACGAGGACCTCAAGCAGCAGATCGCGCTCACGTCGGCCGAGACGATGCTGCAGCACGCCGAGCTGCGGGAAAACGCGCTTTCAGGTCAGACTGTGCTCCAGGATAAGGTGGCCGAGCTAGAAAACCAGCTCGAGGAGCTGCAGGAGCAGCTGAACCGAAAGACCCAGGAGATCTCCGAGCTGCAAGCTGAGGCGGAAAGCCGCGCCGTCCTTGATGGCGACGCTGAAGCCTCTGGAGAAGACGAGGACAAGTTCGTGGTGGTTGGAGGGGACGTGGGTGCGGTCGGCGTGCTGGCCGATCAGGTGGCGACGGCCCAACGCGAGCTGACGGAGGCGATGGAGCTCAATCTCCACCTGAACAACCGGAACGCGTGGCTGGAAGAGCAGTACCAGATGCTGTCGTCGGTGCAGTCCGAGGCGGATGAGGAGCAGGAGGGCGTTGCCCAATCTTCACTGGAGGAGCACATGTCGGCGCTGGAGCAGGAGCTTGAGGAGGCCCGTCGTGCTGCCAATGAGAAGGCGGAGCATGTGTCGAACTTGGAACAAAACTACAGCGCTCTCTCGACGGAGTTTGACCGGCTGCACTCTGCCCACAGCGAGCTAAGCGGAGTCAAGCAGGGCGATGACGCCGCGCTCAGCAGTCTCCGAGAGGAAGTGGAGTCTCTTCGCGCGTCTCAGGCCAGTGCTTCTGATCAAGCCCAAGCGCTTTTCACGAAGGACCAGGAGTTGTCGGAGCTCCGCGCGGCAAACGCCTCGCTTGCCAGGGACGTCCAGCGTTTGCAACAGGTTGAAGTCCAGCTGCAGCAGGCCCATGACGCATTAACACAGGCTCAGAACGACCTTGCTGAAGCGGGAGCCTCCAACGCGAAGCTGCAGCACGAGCTCGAGGCGCTGAGGAACGTTTCTGCTGCTGCCTCACAGAGTGACGAGCAGGTCGCGGTGCTCCAGAGTGAGCTGAGCCTGGTTCGATCCACGAAGGACTCGCTTGCTGCTGAGCTGACTCAAGCGCAGGCGTTCATTCACGAGTTGCAGCGGAGACTGGAGGAGGTGGAAGGCGTTGTGAACACCCAGATGAGCGACAAGAAGGCGCTGGAGCAGCAGCTCCAGAATCTGCAGGAAATGGCGCAGGAGAGCATGGAGAGCTCGTACGAACTCCAATCGAACCTCGAGTCTACGATGGAGGAGTTGGAGAAGACGCAGGCCCAGTTGCAACAGGAACGCGAGAAGAAGGAGACGCTTGAGGAGTCGATCGAGGCGTCAAAGCAGTCGTCCATTTCGCGCGAGGAGTTGGACCGGGCTCAGGGGGAGATCGCCGCCTTGGAGCAGCAGATTCGCCACTTCCACGGCCTCGAGCAGTCTTTGAACCAGCAGTTGCAGGAGGCGGTACGAGCCAAGGACGCAGCTGTGGCGGACTGTCAGGCGGCCCAGTCGGAGCGTGTTGCTGCGGAGGAAGAACAGCGAAGGCTGAAGGCGTCGTACGAGCAGGCGGCAGCGCAGCTTGAGGCCTCGACGAGCGAGTTGCAGCGCTCGAACGACGACCTGTCGCACTCGTTAGAGCAGACTCGTGCGAAGGTGATGCAGGCCGAGCAAGAGCTGAATGCGATGCATGCAGAGCACGGGGAGGCGCAAAAGCAAGTTGAGGCGCTGACGAAGAAGAATCTGGCGCTGGTAGCGGAGATCCAGAGCGTGCGTGAGGAAGCCGACAAGCTTCAGCAAGCTTCGCGTGGCCAGATCGAGCAGCTCGAGGCGGCGCATGCAGACCTCCAGCGCCAGTTGGCTGAGGCCTCGCAAGCGCTCCAGGGCAAGGACGCTGAAGTAGCTGCGGCAGTCCAGCACAGCCAGGCCAACGTGGCGCGCCTTGAAGAGGAGGTCAACCGCTACAAGGCGGACAAGCAGGCGTCGGACGAGCGAGTCGCTCACCTTAAAGCGGAGTGTGAACACCTCCATTTGGTTGAGAATGACGCCAAGACGGCGGTGGAGCGCTCGCAGCACGAAGTGGAGCAGGTGCGTGCCCAGCTGAACGCCACCCAGCAGGAAAAGACGGCGCTCGAAGCGGAATTGGGCCAGCTGCGTGGGCTGAATGAGGAGAAGGCGCGGCTGCTTGAGGACGTGGACGAGCAGAAGCGCGTGAACCAGCGCCTCGAGGAAACGAACCGCGAGCTTGAAGGCTTGCTGCAGAACTCCAAGGCGTACTGCGAGGAGCTGTCTCGGACCAGCGAGGATAAGGTCAGTCGCGTCCAGGAGTTTGCGCGCCACGTGGAGCAGGAGGCGCGCGATGAGATTGACCGCATCGCTCACGAGAATGGCGTGCTGCGTGACGAGCTGCAACAGCACGCGCAGGCCCGCTATGAGGAGACAAGTGCGCACGACGAGCTCCGTGTGAAGCTCGCCGAGCTGCAGGCCGAGAACAACGTCCTGGCTGCGCGTGCGCATCGCCTGACGCAGCAGCTGTCGCAGTACACGGATCTCCCCGAGGACGACGAGCTGGCGGCTGCCGGGCAGGGCCAGACGCCCGATCTGTGGGAGTTGCTGTCCTCTGGCATGGAGCAGCTCAAGGCCGATCTGGAGCTCGCGAGCAAGTACGCGGCCAGCATCGACGCCAGCAGTGTGGACGGCGGTGTCGCCGATGATTCCTTCACGGTCGCGAACTAGTGGGGG
>KV730211.1:577-13029 GCA_000500225.2 Phytophthora pinifolia
TCACCTACTGCCTCAAACATTTGAATTCCCGAGAACGGGGCCATTCGGAGCATGGATGTTGTGGTGGTTCGGCGACAAACACCAGGGATATCCGCCACTCAAGAGGATTCGGTCACACGACCTACCCAACCATGGACTGCACAAGATCTACTCGGACTGGTCCGTCGTCATTCGTCACATCACTACAGCGATCGAGTCGGCCGGATTTACGATCCCGGTGGGCATGTCTAAGAAGCAAGCGCGGGGATGTTTCAGATTGGTATCGAGCGACTGACGCTCTCTCCATCGACACGAAAGCGCCGGATTGCAGAGCTCTCCATCGGCACTGTCTTGCGTCTAATTCGCGAAGCGCGGCAAACCGAGTCGAATATCAACAGCAACTCGCAGCACCCAAAACGACGTCGTCTTGCATAATTTTAACCAATACGATTGCGTTTCGTTTTGGCTCCAGAAAATCCGACGATTTTGCTAGATAAGTGAATCTTCAAGGTTCTATAAAAAGTTGACCTCAGTTTAGTGGCTGTTAGCACCTTCGCGATGGGTCGTTTTCGTACCCTTCTGTTTGAAGGCTCGACCAGACGGGGTTGAACGTTTCTATAAGGGGGTAAATTTCGATCGAAATCCCCCCGGGCATGCTATGATAGTTTATCGACCCTAACCCATTTTGAAAACTTATACAAGGGTTCTGTAAAAAAGGGTAAAAAGTAGTGGTAAAAAGAGTAAGTGCCATTTGATAAAAAGAGTGCCCCCAAAAATTGGAATGCCTTTTGATGGGTATTATTCGTTCGTTTTTTTTACGTTTTCAACAAGTCATTTGTTGCCTTGATGCTGGAGGTCAGAGCGTTTCCAAAAAACAGACCAATGCTTTCAAGCAGCAGTATTATAATAGTCTAGCTCGAGAGTAGCTACTGAACTACTGGCAACCCTAGCGCTTGTCGTACGCAGTTGAACATCAAGTCCCCCCATCGCACGTGCGAATTCCGCAGTTCATCCCAAAGTTGATGAGGGATGGCCATCGCAGGACGCCGTACAATACTGAGCGCCCAGCGTGTGACAACCACTACCAACTCACCTTCTCGTTCACTCCTTGTTTCATTCGTATCATCTCGATAGGACGTCACCATAGTTACAGTCGTGGAATCACGTCTTATGCGCTCCTGCGGTCTGTACGGGAATCTTTCATCTTCATCCACAAAATCGGAAGCCATGATGGCGTAGCGGCCATTCTCCGCCAAGCAAGTGTCTTCTGCCTGACACTGCGCACAGTCCGAAAACTGCACGATGTTGGTCTCCAGCTGCAGCCCCTGTGGTGTCTGCGACACAAAGCGCATGTGCGATAAGTTGTCGTCTCCCAGTTCATCGTCTTCTCGAATCGTAATATTCCCCGATGACTCTGAAATTATGATCTCGGCGTTGAACACCGCCTGTTGCAACGCTGCAAACACTTCCTGCACGCCTACATTCGCCCCTCGAAACGGAGTTACATCAAATCTGTCGATGCAGTAATCTCCGGCCATCGTGTCGTATCGTTCCTCCTGGAAGTAGGGAGCCGTAAGGCTCAGACCTCTCGCGCGTTCAATCAAAAACCTCTTTGCGTCCTGCAATTTCGGGCCTCTCAGCGCACTCAACGTGCTCATCCTCTCCAGTCGATCTGCTCCGAGCCGAATCGTCATCTCCGTCGGGTGCAGGCGGTACAGTCTCTGCTGGTTGTGTCCATCCAGCATGGCTTGTGCTCTCGCCAGCACCAAATGCTGATCCTGTATTGCCTCTCTCAGCACAGTACTCTTAGCCGTGCGCTTTCTCTCTGATTCTTCTTGGCCGCCATTCTCCACCATCGTCCGGAACTTGAGCATTTCGAGCTCCTTTTGCAGCTTTTGGATCTCGAACTCGAGCGCTTGCTTCTCTTCCTTGCGAATCGTGTGTGTTGCCTTCCTCTTCTTGTAAGCACGCTTCTTTTTGGTCGGTTTTAATGCCGAATAATCGCTTAAAGTCGCCGTTTCTTGTTCTTCCTTGACGTCTCGCTCTTTTTCGTCTCTGGAGCGAACAGCGAAGCCTCTCAGCGCAGCTGCTGCGTGGAGGTCTGCGCCGTACGCTTCTCCGTCATCCTCTGCACTGTCTTGACGCTGGAATGATCTCTGGAAGCCGCGCTGAGTCGCGGGACGAGACGCCGGCAACATGTGCGCACCAATGGACGCCATTGTGACAGAACAACTGTGGACCACAATTTTGTTAAAAGTATTTTTTAGCGAGTAAAAAGCGGTGAGGACTTTTACATTAGAGGCCGAGCATCAGAGGCCGAGCGTCTCGCGGACGCAGTTGAGGATCATATCGGACACACGACCAGCCCGATCGCGTGTATCATGTAGTATGTGCCTTGGGATATCGAGCTCTGTGTGGCAAATGCGAACGAAGGACCAGCGGGTGATGACGATCACGGTGTCCTCCTCGGACGACGTATGCCCTCCATCGCTGTGGTTGGTGGAACGCTTCGTATTTGTCTGCAGCTTGCTGCTCCGCTTGTGTGGTGTTACCAATATGACGGACGTTGCGTCGCGCCGGACTCGTTCTTGAGGACGGTAGGGGAAACGATCGTCTTGGTCAACGAAGTCGGCCGTCGCGAGAGCGTACGAGTCGCTGTCATCAGCTGCCTGAACGAGCTCGGAGAAATGGACGAGGTTGTTCTCAACGACCACTCCGTGAGGTGTTTGCGAGACGAGCTTCATCTGGGCGACAGCGTCGATGTCGTCCATGTCGTCGTCTTCACGGATCGTGATATAGCCTGTGGACTCGGACAAGATGATCTCGGCGTTAAAGATGGCCTGCTTGAGCGCATCGAACACAGCTTGCACTCCTCCCTTGACCTGGAACAGAGGCACTCTGTCAAAGCGCACGTTGCAGAAGTCCCCTTCTAACGTCTCGAATCGCTCTTCGCTCAAGTAATCGGCGGTGGGGAGAAGTCCCAGACTGCGGCTTTCGATGAATTGCCTCGCGTACTGCAGCTTCGGGCCTCGGACAGCGAGGAGTGAGCTGCGTCGCTCTTCGTGACTAGCAGCCAGATGAATGTACATTTCCATCGGGCGAATGCTGAACGAATGACGTTGCGCGCAGCCCACGAGCATCGCCCTTGCCTTGGCCACAACCAGGTGTTGTTCTTGCAACGCGTCTCGTAACAGAGTATTCTGCGTAGTCTGCTCGCGGAATGAAGAGTCCTCCCCACCGCTGCGTACTAGTGCTCGAAGTTTGAGCGCCTCGAGAGTTGTCTCCAAATCCTGGATTTCTGCTTCCAGGTTCTGCCGCTCCTCTTTCCGTACCAGGTGAGTGGACTTGCGCTTCTTGTACACGCGTATCTTCTTCGTTGGTGTGCCAACATCGTGCTGGTCCTTCTCCTGTTTCTCTGCGTGGTCCTCAGTTTGTTGGACTGCGGTTAGAAGCGCTTGTAGGTCTTTGGTATGATTCGACGTTGGGGATTTCGTCGGGAAGCCGCTGCGCTCGTACCAACCTAGCGTGGTGGCGGCGGTAGTTGCTACTGGTGTGTTCATCTTTCTCCACAGCAACAATGATCAACACGTAGTTGCTGGCAGCTTTCGCGATGGAAAAGAGAAAATGAGCTGTCAAAGCTCAAGAGCACAACGGGCGTAATCACCAATAAATCCAATATTTGTCAAAACCTTTTGCATTCAAAAAGCTCTTTGTATTGACCAAACCTATCCTCGAAGCTAACGTTAAGCCTATTTTGTCAAGCCAACTCCCTCTCGGACGCAGTTCAAGATCGTCTCGGAGACCTTGCCAGATAAATCACGCATCTCGCGCAGCACCTCATGCGGAACATCCAACTCGGTGTGCCAGACCCTCGTAAATGTCCAACGTGTCATCACAATGACAGCGTCTCCATCCTCTTCGGACGAGGTATGTCCGCCGTATGCATCCACCTCAGGGTCCCTTTTCGCCATCGTATCCACGTGCGACGTTACCAACACGGCTGAAGTCGCATCTCGACGAATACGCTGATGAGGGCGATACGGGAAGCGTTCGTCCTCATCCACAAAGTCGGCTGTGGTCACGGCGTAGCTTTCTTCGCCGTCTGCATGCGAGTAATCGGAAAAATGCACGAGATTGTTCTCCACGAGGAAGCCGCGCTTCGTCTGGGTCACCAAGCGCAGCTGAGAAAAGTCTTTCTCGGTCAAGTCGTCGTCCTCGCGGATCGTTAGGTTACCTGAAGTCTCCGAAATGATGATCTCCGAGTTGAATGCTGCACGCTTCAGAGCGTCCAGTACTGCGCGTATTCCACCTTTCACCCCTCGCAGAGGGACTCGATCAAAGCGCACGCTGCAGTAGTCTCCTTCCGGCGTCTCGTACCTCTCTTCATGGAAATATTCTGCTGTAGGGTGCATCCCCAGACTGCGCTGCAGCAGGTATCGTCTCGCGTAGAAGAGTTTGGGGCCCCGCAAAGCCTTCAACGTCTCGTGCCTCTCCTTTCGATCTGCCGTCAGGTGGATGAACGTCTCCGTTGGTCGCACTTCATACGAATGGCTCTGCGCACAGCCCAGCATTACCGCCTGTGTGTGAGCCATCACCAAATGCTGCTCCTGGACGACATTTCTCAGTACGGCATTGTGCGCAGTCTTACTGTTGAGTGTCGTATCCTCATCGCCTCGCTGCACTAGCGCCTGCAGCTTAAGCGCCTCGAGTTTGGCCTGCAACGTCTTGATCTCCACCTGCAGCGCCTGCTTCTCCTCTTTGCGCAACGTGTGCGTCGCCTTGCGCTTCTTATACACGCGCTTCTTCTTCACAGGGTCCTGGTTGTCGCTGGCGTCAGAAGGTTGCGGTTGGATCGTGTTAATCAGCGGTTCCACTTGCCCAACACCGGAACGGGCCTGACATGAGATCAAAGTGTCACTGGAGACATTCCCGTCGGACTGCAACATATTCATGAGGTCGAGGATGCTAGTGCCGCCCCGAGGGGATTGAAGCGGAGAATTCATGCCGAATAGACCTGTCCAGACACTGCAATGACCTTGCTGGGTGCACTGTGCGGTGCAGAACTGCGAATGACGACCTTCATCCTTGGCTCGGACGGTAATGAGCGTAATCAATAAAATGTATGCGCGCACACTTCCGTTAAGTACGATTGTCCACCCAGCATGGGTGGCAACATGAAGTTTTACGTTGTGTTCACGGGTAGGCCGAGCGTCTCGCGTACGCATTTGAGAAAGGTGCCTTGCGAACGTATCGAGTTCTCGCGGATGTCCAGCATGGCTTCGCGAGAAATGGTGAGATCGGTGTGGCAGATCCGAGCGCACGACCAGCGCGTGACGATCACCACGAGGTCGCCCTCTGCATCGCTTTTGGTCGGTTCCCTGTACGACGTCATCAGCATGGCTGCCGTGGCGTCCCTCCTGACTCGCTCCAGCGGCCTGTACGGGTAAAGGTCGTCCTCGTCCACGAAGTCCGTCGCAGTGATCGCGTAGCATCCGTTGCCGTTCTTCTCGCCGTCGCCTCGCGAATACTCTGCAAAGTGCACGAGGTTGTTCTCGAGGAGAACGCCTCGGTTGGTCTGGGACACGAGCCGCATCTGCGAAACGTTGTCGTTGTCCGCCAGGTCGTCGTCCTCGCGCACTGTGATGTTGCCCGACGTCTCGGAAATAATGATCTCTGCGTTGAATGCAGCCTGCAGCACTGCGTCAAACACAGCTCGGACGCCGCCTTCCACGCCGCGCAGCGGTGTGATCTCAAACCTGGCGATGCAGAAGTCGCCGTCTGCGGTCTCGTACCGCTCTTCCTGGAAGTACGGCGTATTCGGATTGATATCGCTGCTTCGCGCACGTAAGAAGCGCTTGGCCTCACGCAGCTTGGCTCCTCTGAGGGCATCCAGCACACGTCTCCTCTCTGCTCGGTCTGCACTCAAGCAGATCTTGGTCTCCATGGGCCGCACGCCGCTCATGTGGTGCTGCGTGTGTCCGGACAGCAGCGCGCGCACCTGCGCCATGACCAGGTGCTGGTCCTGGATGGACTCTCTCAGCACGGCGTTCTCCACCGCTCGGTCGTGGTACGACTTGGAGGCCTCTCCCTGCTGCACGAGGGCCTGGAACTTGATCTGCTCCAGCTTGGCCTGCAGCTGCTCGATCTCGATCTCCAGCGCCGCCTTCTGCTCCTTGCGGATCGTGTGCGTCGCCTTGCGCTTCTTAAACACGCGCTTCTTCTTCCTTTCAGGCTCCTGAGGCGCTGGCGACGTCGAGTTGGAAGACGACGGCGACCAGGAGGCCGGCGTCTCCTGTCCATTGACGGCCGCTGTGAGCTCCATCAACGTGGCCGCTGCTCCGTGGTGGTGCGGGTCTTGCACGTGTGGCGGCCAGAGCGGCATCCCGCTCCAGACCTGCAACTGGCGGTTGTCCACGACCATGAGCGCGTCCTGAGGCTGGTGTGGTGGAGGCTTGGTAGGCTGTTGAGTGGCGAAGGCGGAGACCTGGAACGGGTCCATTGTATACAGCTGACAACCGAAAACTGGTGACTCGGTGGTTAGGCGACGCAGGTCGAGCTCCAGCATATGCAGATTTGCTTTGCTGGGTAAAGGACGAATGATGACGAAGTGAGTTGTTTTACATGGACGATGTATCATGACTATTAAAGGGTCCTTGTGTATATTGAGCGACGAACGGTGCGTTGCGGTTTGAAAGAAAGGGACAGTTAAGGAGTTTTTTTAAGAATGCAAAAATGATGGCAAGATGGGCAGAATATCTGCACGAGCTTCTCTCGTTAAGGTAGCACCGAAATGTCCCGCTGCGGGACTCGACAAGATATGCCGGCACGGTCTTGGCGACATGCTGCTGTGGCGGGTGGTAACGCTGGCTTCAACGCACGATTGCCGGTGCTTTCACACGGCATGCATGCAGTCGTGAGCATGCCGAGCTGAGTTTCCAGAGCCATGGAGGAGAACACGGAGCAGGATGGAAGCTCGCTTTCGTTTTGCACATTTTTTTTCTGGCGTTGGAAGCGTGATTCGCACCATCGCCGGTGCTGTCATCTCAATGACAGCATTCGAGAACCACACCGAAGAAACGTGGACTCACCGCGCGTGAGTCACCGACTGC
Source organism: Phytophthora pinifolia (assembly GCA_000500225.2). Taxonomy (NCBI): domain Eukaryota; phylum Oomycota; class Peronosporomycetes; order Peronosporales; family Peronosporaceae; genus Phytophthora; species Phytophthora pinifolia. The sequence continues at coordinate 7,666 of KV730211.1, forward strand.
TTCAATTGCTTTCACTGCAATTAGTTTTGCAATTAGTTTTGCGTAGACTGATGGGGCCACATTCTCGAAGCACTGTCGCGAACACTTCGTCTTCTTCTCACGCCACTGATCGCCGTCCCTTCCATGCAAGTCCTCGCCCCAACTTCGTCGCAGCGTTCAGTGCGTCACGCTGCTAAGTGCGACGAGCGCTGTCGATTCTGCGTCTCATTCAGAAGCGAAAAGCGATGCATTCACCGTTCTTCGATTCGGGCATGGCACGCGACGGCCACGGCCTGCCTCAACGCGAGACCAACTACAGCAATGCCCTATTCACTTCAGGTCCGCTGTCGCGCCGCCGACCGCTGCCAGGCAGCAATTTCGACGCCAACCCGATGCCCTGGGGTGACATGAACGTCGGAGCTCCGTCTCCGATGTCCGCAGCGGGATATCCGACGTTCCAGAGCCCCGCAATGGGCTTCAAGCCCGATGCCAAGCCACTGCATAGTGCTACGAGCACCAGCGGCGACGAGAGCAGCGCAGACGACTCCAAGGCGGCATTGAAGCGGCGCAAAACGGCGACGCAGGTAACGGAGACTAAGCACCCCAAGCCGCAGCGCAAAGAGCGCAAGCCCACACACACGCTGCGCAAGGAGCAGAAGATGGAGCTGCTGGGTCAGATCGACCAGCTCGAGGCCCAGCTCGAGAGCCTCAAGTCGCGGGCCATTGTGTCCAACGCGCTGCATGTCAAGAAACACACGCAGGCCCCCGTGATGAACGTAATTCTACGGGACGCAGTGCAGTCGCGACAGTCGACGTTGGCGGACGTGCAGGGGTGGATTTCAGGATTTGTGCAGCAGCAGCACGATATAAGTCCCATCAATACGTGCGTAACACTCGGGTCGGACCGGGTGCAGCGACACAACGAGCTTGTGGCCATGAAGCCGGCGAAATTGCAGACGACGCACGAGTTCCTGCTGCGTCGATGTCATGGACTGGAGCCAGGTAGGCAGTACTGCGAAGAGGAGCGGTTCGAGACGTCGAGAGGAGACTATTGCGCTGTGCGGTTTGCGGTCTCGCACTTTCGCGGCGCGGCGAGCGTGCGCGCGGTGTTTGACGCGGCACTCTTCCAGATCGCCAACGTTGAGATGAGCATGTCGGAGGTGCTGGGCAACATCACCATTCGAGAAGACGACGATAACGGAGACGACAATGTGACGCAGTTGAGATTGGTCACTTCCACGGGGTCCGTACCAGAGGCGCCGCCGCTGGAGACCAACTCGCTGCAGTTCAACGAGTTCCACGAGGCGACTGCAACTGGTGGACCAAATGGCTCGCCGACGAGCGAGTTCGGCATCATCATGGCCGACTTTGTGGACGAGGACGAGCTGTATCCGTACCGTGCGCAGGAGCGCATGCGCAAGGACGTCACTGCGGCGCTGCTGCTGACTCGCCTCCCGAAGGAGGAGCATCGACATATCCACCGGGAGGGCGACGTGCGAAGCGGAGACGATTCCGAGCTGGTGGTGAAAGTCACGCTCTGGTCGCTGATCAAGCTGCACCACTCGGACCTCGCCGTGTCCTACGACTGCTTGGAGGAGACTCGGCATGAGATCGGCCGCTGGGGGGACGAGCTCGTCCACGCCATGCAACGAACCCTCGCGTTGAGGCGGACGCACTAACGGAGTGGCCATTGTGGATACAACCACCATAGTCGAGTCGCAAATGGCGTGCGTCAACATGAAGACCGAGAGGAGGAGCAGGCGCCAACCATGTTTAGGCCAGTGCCAAAACTCAAAAAGCTTGGAGGCGTACGGGCTAATAGCTCACCTCAAGTGAAGCCTCAAGTGAAGGCTTGATAGGCTTCATCAAGACCATCCATGACTTGCTCGTCATCTCCGCAAAAAAAATGCCTGTTGACGAATCCGTGAGGTGATCCAAAATAAGAGCCGGTCAGATTATGAGACGTTTTTTTGGCCGCAACATAAAAATATACTTGAAGTATGTTGTAGCAGCACACCTGTCTCACCCTTTTCTACGTGTACCACACCAGGGATCACAAAGTGCACTTGACCTTCAGTCGCAAGTCTCTAATGAGCCTCTCGGCGCGCCACGACGCGTCCCCGACGGCGGCGTCTCCTCTACCAGGTGCCAATAGCTTCATATCCGGCAATTATCACCCCCTGCGGCCTCTGGGTGGCCCGGAGCGCCCACAGTACGCGTCCTTCCCTCGTCCCTCGTTCCCGCAGGGCGAAGCGCGCGTCCGACGCCCTCCGTTCTCGCCCAGGACGACGCGAGACACGGCGGTAGCGGCCAACAACCTGCTTTCTCTCATCCAGTCTATCAAACCAGGACGGCAGGCCCAGCGAACGCAGGACGAGGCTGAGCTTACGCACTTACTCCATCGTCCGAGACTCGGAGATGAACTTGGCAGCACGTCGGAGGAACAGCCGCCGCCTGCAGTAGAACAGCCTGCAGATCGAGGTAGGAAATTGCAGGATCAGGACCGGATTCCTAAGAAACGGAGGAATCCGGTGGGCAGGCCGGCTAAAGCCGCCGCGATGGATGAGGATGGCCAGGCCAAGAGGAAGAGGAGAGACAAGAAGCCCACGTACATCGTACGCAGAGAGAAGAAGGCGCTGCTGCAGGCCGAGCTCGTCGAGCTCAATCAGCAGGTGATGCAGCTACGCCGAGCTAGTGGCATCCCGGACTCGTTCTTCCTTGAGAAGGAGCAGCTGCAGGCCAGGATTCAGGACAATCAGAGGCTCCGGACGGAGTCCAGGAAGCAGGACTTGCTGCTCCGGAACGCGCACTCGATCCTGACGGCCGAGTACCTGATGAAGTGCGCGGAGAGCCCGGTGGAGACGTTTATCCATTTGACCAGAGACCTGAAGCAGAGACGAGCGGAGCTCGTGGGCATGAAGGAGGCCAAGCTGGCGCAGGCGGACGCGTTCATCACGGACAGGTCGCAGTCCCTGCCGAGGACTACGGCGTGGTGCCAGGAGAGCAAGTTTGAGACCGAGGAAGGACACTTTTGCGCCGAGAAGATGGACAACACGCCCTTCCACGGCGTGCGCTCGGTGCGGCAGGTGTTCGAGGCCATGCAGTTCTTCTTCCGCAACACGGAGGTCAGCCTTTCCGAGATGCGGGGCGATCTCACAGTGCGAGAAGACGACGACCGCACAGCGAGCAACTCGTTTTCGAACCACCGAGTCGTGAGTACCATGTCGCACGGCACCAAAGTGGAGAAGAACCTCGTCAAGTTCTTCAAACTGGTGGAGCCCGACGTCGAGGAGGACACAGAAGGCACCGCGCCTTACGCGGTGGTGGCGACGGACTCGGTCGATGTGGACGACATGTATCCCTACGTCCCGAGCGAACGCATTCGGATGGACATCAACGCAGCCATGAAGTTGACCGAACAGTTTTGCCGGATTCCTCCCAACCGGAAGAAGAGAACTCGCACTCGGCACCCTCTGTATGGAGACGGCGGCTTCCCGTACCCGAGAGAGCCCGAAGAAGACGAAAGTGACGAGTTGGAGCGAGTGGTGGTGCTCACCCGGTTCTTGCGCGTCAAGCTGCACCACACCGACATGGATATCCCGCCGCACGTCCTCCAGGAGGTCCGGCAAGGGCTGGCTTGCTTTTCAGACACGATGGTCCAGAGCATGCACCGAGTCATTTATGAGTCCCGATAAGGCAGAGGGGCAGCGGTGTTGAAGGGAGATATTCGGCCGACTTGCCGACTAACTACGGCCCGCCATACAGAGACAGGTTCATGCTGTGCACCATGTGATCTGTGAAGAGAGTGACCCTGCGCTGGACTTCCTGCAGCACGTGAGGCGGGAACCTGAGCTCGGAGTGGTGCAACTTGACTCGGAACCATCTCGTCAAGACGACAACCGTTTCTTCCGATTGCTGAGACGGTGTCTTGCACGTGAACGAGGACAACTTCATCGCCGCCGAGATATCCCTCCGAAGTCGCTCCGAGGAGGCATACGGGTACAAGTCATCTCTGTCCACGGGAGAAGCTGCAATGATCGCACACGGGCCGTCCTCGTCGTCGTCGTGCTCGAAATACTCGAAGAATTTGATGGCGTTCTTCTCAACCATGGGGCCAGTCGAAAGCATCGTCACCAGCCGATGGTGCAGCATGGGATTCTGGCTCGCGGTGGTCTCCAGATCGTTCGAGTCCTCTCTCACCGTCAAGTCGTCACTCAACTCGGTCGTTGTGATCTCGAGATTCAGGAAGTAAAACTGCAGTGCATCAAACACTTGCTTGACGCTCTGCACGCCTCGGAACAGATGGACGTCTAGCTTGGTGGCAATGTAGTCCCCTTCGTCCGTCAAGAACCCAGACTCCTCGTGTAAAGGTCGATGTGGGTTCGTCACTAGTTCCATCCGCTCCTTCAAGAAGTGCCTAGCTCGCTGCACATGCTGATGCTTGAGCGCACAAACCTCCGCTCGTCGGGCAGTAGGATCCGCACTTAAATGGATGTAGCTTTCCAGCGGGTTATGTCCTCGAAGCGTCTGAGCCAGCCATCTCCAAGTTAGTAGGCACCGTCTTCTAGATCCAAAACATTGCGCGAACTCACCGAAAACTCGGCAAAAGCTGACTGAGCCGCAGCCACCGCATTCTGCTGCCCTTGGATCGTGTCTTTCAACTGCCGATTCGTCTCCACTTGCAGCTCAGTAGCTTCGACCTCCTTTGGGTCCGGAATCCCCGCTGCTCGGCGCAGAGACGCCGCCTTGGCTTCCAGAAACGCCAACTCGTCGAGCAAATGCTTCTTCTCCTCCTACTCAGGTATTCCACGAAAAAAAATGTGCACGCCAATGATTAGAGCCAAAACTATAAAATAGAACATATTTGTTGTCAACCCTCTTTGCGACGTGGCTGGGCGTCCTGCCCTTCGTCTTCTTGCGCTTCTTCTGGGCCTCGTCGGACGTGAAGCCGCTGTCCTCACTGGTCACTGCTCGCTTCCCATGATCCCCATTATTGGACAGGGGGTAGAACCTCTTGGCCAGCGAGAAGACAATCTCCTCCGAAATCCCCATTCTTCCACGCAAAAAGTAGTCGTACTTAGTGCTCGATTGAAGAGTAGCGGTACATTCAAATTTGAATTTACGCTCAGTATTTCACGTTGAAGTTGACAGCAGCTGTCTACAACGCAAGTCCGGCTTCCCTCGTGCAAGAGGCCTAATGTACATGAAGTATTATTATACAGGGCGACAGATCAGGATCTGTCATTCCAAGCCGTCTTCCTTTTGATCATTCCCAGGCTGGGAACTTGGTACAGTAGCTGCAAATCTTGGAGCCCAGCATCTTGAGATCTGCCAATGCGCTTAAATGATAGCAGCACTGAAAATGCCTTGCCTCGTCAGCGGCAT
>KV730225.1:562-13045 GCA_000500225.2 Phytophthora pinifolia
AAGAGAGACTAAACGAGACTTGAAGCTATTATATTTTGTGCATTTTTCATGAAGACTGCGTTGTGTTTACTTAGTAGTTGATGTACTGTGTAAGCGTTGGTGGGTCCAGCTCAAAGTACGCGGAGATCTGGTTCTCCCTGTGGTAGCAGCAGTGGCAGTTCGATAGCAGCATAGCCACCATGACCTGCTTGCCGATGGGCGATAGCATCACCTTGTTTTTTTTGTAGTCAACAAAGGCCCACAAGGTTTTTCATGGCCGCAAATGACCACTCGACAGATTCTCGGACGCTGCTCATTCGTTTGTTGAAAGTCTGCTGCGCATCAGAGAGGTTGTTGCCTTTGTATGGAGCGATGATGTTGTTACTGAGGCCGTAGGCAGGATCGCCGTATATAAACCGCCCATCGAAAATGGAGTCATGCTCCGCCAGTAACTCACGCAGACCACTAAGATGGAGCATTGTGGAGTCGTGGAGACGGCCTTCTAATGGACCGTTGAAATGAATGCAGAGACCGTCAGGAGAGGTGACGCACTGGAAGTTGAAGCAGTGAATACGCTTGTGTCCACTGTATAGCTGCTTCTGTAGGTTGTTACGACCGATGATGCGGCAGGTTGCTACCTTCGTGCCGTCAATAAAGCCGAAAACGCCGCTGAGAGGGGCAGCGCGGTTCTGCACGGCAGTGCAGTAAGATCCAACGCGTTCTGCGATAAGTTGTTTGGGGAAGAAGAGGTGGTCCCGCCAGCGGCTGTAGATCAGCGACAAAACTTCGAGGAAGATGCGGCACAACCATGGCGTTGAGCGTCCAAATAGCCGCATCTGCGTCGCGTAGCGAACAGGGTAGGCTAGACGGTTGAGGACGACACAAAGACCTTCAACAGCAGTCGTGCGGTCTCCTGCCGGCGTTATGATCACTTCAGACAGTAGTAAGCCGATGACAAGAGCGAACACACCGTCACGGTCGAATCTGAATGAGATCTTGCACTCAGCATCGGTCATTTCGTCAATGTTCATGCGAATTGTCGGCACTCGAGGTCGTTCGACATCCATGGTCTGGAGGAGTAGAGCCATGAGCCTTTTATTTTTGCGGCGCCATAGCGCGATAAGTAGAGTAGCCTTCAGGTCGGTGATCGTCGCCATCTTGGCGAATGAACTCATCGAGTGCTTTCCCAGGTATGGGTACGAATGGTTACGAAATGTAAAAATAGCTCCCCGCACCCACAGCCAAGGGAAGGGGTACGGGTACGGGTGCGGATTTTCAGTTCCGAAATCTCCCTTATGTCCGAGCTTGTTTTTCCCACTTGACCACTCTCCATCATCATGGTTAACATGATGCGCTGGGGTATGCCAAACGGTGTAGCCTTGTGTCCCGCACCCGGGTGGAACGCTTCGGTGCCAGCAGAACGGATCGGTCCCGCGTGGTGTGGAGCACCTCGTTTGGCACGCATCGGATTGCTGCTTCCCAAAAGATGGCGCTAGACCGCGGTCGATGCACGGAGCGTGAGGATCAAGGGTTCGACAACCAAGGACGTGGTGTCGGCTAGGACGGACGTCAAGACCACCAAGCATGCGTTCTAGCGAGGTAAGTGAAGGGGTGCCAAGATATGGATCAGGGTCAAGTGGTGACCAAGAAGGCAAGGCACGCGAGCAGCGTGCAAGTTGTGAGCTCAGTCGTAAATCTTCCTTAAGCTAGTCTAGTCTAGTGCGCTAACAAGAGTTTATTCTTTTTAGTTAGTGTGCTTGTTCTAGTCTACCACTTCTGCCGTCTTCACACCGCCCGGTCCTCTTCAACGGACCCGCAGCTACCCGACCTAAACGACTTAAGGAGGGTGCGCGACATTTAGTGGAGGAGCAGGGTAGCTGCTTGGTTCGGGATCGCGTAGTGTGATCAAGGCGCGTGGACTTCAGCAGGTCAAGCCTGAGCCCCGGACGCAGCGTGCTCGACTGAGGTAGTCGGCATCGGAGCTGTATCGCCGGGAACGCTTGCTGAGTGAAGAACCTGGACGCTTGAGAGTGTTGGGAGTCATGACGTCTCGAGAAGGTGGCGAAGACCCGGACGCAGAATACGGGGACGCCGTGGCAGAGGTGTTCGTGACGGACGTGGAAGAAGAAGAGTGGGGCCGGGCGCAACCGCAGCCGTTGCCACCCAACCCCAGGGTGGGGATTGTGATGCCCACTAGCCCAGCGGCCAGTCTGACAATGGGGGTGGAGGACGAGACGACCGTCCCGCAACAGAGTCCCCGCCGTCCGGACTTGACGACTCCCGCTGGACTGGGCGCCGTCCGTGACGCGGTGCAGCTGGCCATGAGTAGCACTGCTGGACGAGGTGGCCGACCCCGAGGTCAAGGAACTGACCCGAGCGAGACGGCTACGACGGACTCAGCGAGTGCTACGACGACTGGTTCCTCTCGGACGCATGCACCAGGGCATGTGAGTGCGTCGGGAACGGTTCCGGACCCGATCGCTACCGCACCTCAGGTTTCAAGTGGTGTTCGAGCTCCGACGTGGGGTGCGTCAAGTCAACAGGCCCAAGCGCAACAGGGTTCGCCGTCAAACAATCCGTACCCGGTATACGGGCAATTGCAGACGCAAGCCCCGGGGAACCCGAATCCGTCTTATGGATATGGTGCTGGACCCTGGCCTGTTGCCTCGCCACAACAAGTACGCTTTGCGACGCTGGGACAACAGGCACGACCGGACCAATCTGTAGCTGGGTCGCAGTACGTGGGTCAGCAGAGGCCAAGTTTACCGACGATGCCAAGCGTTCCCGCTCAGACCGGTCCGTACCTCACTCCTGTCGAGCCAAGGCACTGGATGCAGGGCCCGATGATGCCCCCGGGGACCGGGTCGCTAGGTGGTGGAGTGTCCCTGCCTGCAACAATGAGTGGTGGCATGAGTGCTACCCACGCTCCGGATCAGAGCCGGATGCAGTTGGCTCCGAGTAGTGGGGTGACGCCTCAGTCAGCGACGAATCCGTCTTATCAGCTCCCGACGAACGGTGCCGGTCCGGGACCATTCGGACCGTTTGGACCGCCTGGTCAACAGCCTTCCGCGGCTGGGACCAACCCGTTCTACGCGACGTCAGCGCTGCCTACTCAACCGGCGATGGGCTATACCGGAGGCCACGGGACCGGTGGGCCAGTCTACTACCCGCAGTCGACGCCGAGCTCGAGGACGCCTCGGACGGCGATTGCTGCGTACGGAGGGTACTCGCTGGACAACCTCCAGGGAACGCCTATTTTTGGCATGGGGAATCCGTTCCTCCAGCCGGTTGATTGGGCCCGGGCCGCCCAACAGCAACGGGCGCTGCAAGATCGACTAAGAGCTATGCAGTCCACGCCGACTATGGCCGGCGGAGTGACTTCGACTGCGACGCAGGGAATGACTGCGGGCGGACAAGGCTACGATCCTGGACAGTTCGGGATGCCTTCCAATATCAAGAACGCAGTACGCATGATCCAACCCTTCTATTCGGACGGATCATCGGTTGAGAAGGCTCAGTCCTTTTGGGACTCGTTCGAGCGGGCTACCTTTGATTTGACTGACGCCGTGAGACTGAGTGCGTTCCGCGAGTGTTTGAAGGGAAAGACTGGAGAGAACTGGTGGATGTACTCGCAGATCCCGGATTTCGAGACGCTTCGTCGCAGGTTTCACAACCAATTCGTCTGTCAGACTCCTCTACAGATGATCGAGCGTCTCAAGAGTACGAAGCGTTCCAAGGGCATGTCGGCGGAGGTCTGGGGCGGTCAGATCTCGAGCCTGTGCGATGCTGCTCAGTGCTACGACCCGCAGATGCGGTACCAGTACTTCCTGTCTGGCCTACGGAACCGCGAGTGGAAGGCCGCGTTGACGACCGCCATGGTGACCACAGTCCCGCAAGCGGTGATGGTCTTGCTGTACAAGAACATGCACATTCCGGTCGAGGATGAGGCCAACTTCGCGGATGAAGTCAAGAAGAAGCCGCCCACGGAGAACGCTCTGATGCAGCAAATGATGAGCCTGATGCAGCAGACTCAGAACTTGTTGGTTCAGCAGCAACATCAGATATCTTGGACGCCTCAGTCTCCTCGACAGAATGATCCGCAAGGCTTCGCCAGTGTGGACCCATTAATGAGTATCTGTGCGGCTACCGAGAACGACCCCGACAAGCCCGGCACTGGACGCCGCATGGGACCTGATGACTTTACTCGCGAAGGTGTTAGCATGTGCGGACGCTGCCACTACAAGGGTTGTCGTCGGGATATGTGCCGCTACAACAGCATGACCTGCAACAACTGGTGTGAGCGTGGGCATGTTGCGTTCGAGTGCGACAAGCCACGTCGTCAGGGTGAGCTGAGGCAGAACGCCAGCAGCGGGAACGGTAACCAGGCCGCGGGGAACCGTGGCTGTTTCTTCTGCAGCAAGCCCGACCATCGGATCTCTGACTGTCCGGTGCGACGAACCGTTCTTCAGATGGCTGACCAGGGAACTGCTAGAGCAACGCCCGTACAGGGGCAAGCTCAGACGCAGCACTGACGGGGGCAGGAGGAGGGGATTGAGTGTGTCGCTCCTTCCTCTTGTCTAAGAGACGACACCGTGGGGAACGCTTCTCTCCCAACTATCGCAGTGGCGAGTGAGTGGGAAGAAGCTTCCGGATTGAACGGAGTGGCTGGTGCTGCTCCTTGGATGAGTGAAACGATGGTATATGGCGAAGAATCGACGATGAATGAATGGAATTACGAAGAATCTCTCCCCGGGTGGGATGGAGTCGAGCGCGAAGGATACAATGCCGCGGCGGCTAACATGGCGTACCCTGCGGGAGCAGATGACTGGGTGATTTCAATTGAAGAAGAGTGTGAAGGTGAGCGTTCGACGGACGAAGGCGTCGGGCAGATGGGTTCTGTCCCCGAGGGAACGCTTGAAACTCCGGAGAACGCATCCGGAGAAGGAAATCCGGTGCTGGAGAGCACGGAGCTTTCGACAACGGACGCTAAGGAAGCGTCCGAACCCGAAGGAGAACAACTCGCTACAGTGGTGGCGAGTGGAGAAGTCGCGGTGGCGACAAGTGACGTGGTCGCGGTGGCGACGACGGAAGAAGAAGAAGTCGCAGAGGTGACTACTGAGGAAGTCGTTCGGACGAACCGAGCGAGAGAGTGTACGGATGGATCTGATGAGGAGCCCGTCCGGAGCGAAGGCATCGCGCTAGAGGAGCCGGATGAGTTCGACTACCGTGACGAAAGGCGCGCGACCGCCCCTAGTGCTACAACCCGAAGAGGTTGGATCGTGCCTCCCGTGGAGGGGGGATTAGTCAAGGAGACTTTTGGTCTGAAGGTGGGCTCATCGGTTGAGCCTGACCACTTGCCGATGGACGGCGAGTCTTCTTCGGATGGATCAAGTACAAGGAACGCTAGCGTATCTGGAGAAGCGACAGTCGATTGCGTCAAGTCCGACAGTGACGATACTGAAGGAGAGCAGTTCGAAGACGAACTGCAAGAATCAGAAGCGTCCCCAGTGAAGGAATGCATAGCGAATGAAGTCCCGACGGGGGTGCTGGAGATTCAGAGTGAAGAAGTAATGAGAGATGAGACGGCGTCAGTGGCTAGCGTAACTACCGAGGATGCCGACACGACGAAGGACGAAGAACGGCTCGACGAGAAGGACCTTGGTGATCCTGAGCCCGGAGAAGAAGTCGACGAGCCGAAAGCTGCGTCGCACAAGAGGTTGTTCAACCCTGATGAATTGGACCAATTGGAGCAGGGGTTGACGATTGGAGCGTCCGAAGAGGATGAAGTGTACCACAAGGAACGTGAAGAGAGGCTGTACCCTCTCGACGAGGTCGAGCTACAGCACCGAATGAAGAAGAACGCTGAACGACTAAAGACGCGGTCGCTCGAAGAAATGAGTGCGCTTCTCGACCGTCCGCTAGAGACCATGGAGAGGACGCAGAACGCTTCCGCTGGGAAGCTTTCGACACTGGAATATTGGTTGATCTGGCATCGAAGGACTCTGGCCGCCTCCGAAGAAGCCCGGAGAGCGAACCGTGACTTCAAGGATGTCAAGCCTGTGGCCAAGCCCGACAGGCGCACCGAACCCGTGGTATCAGAGCCCTCTGATGAGCGAGACGTCGGCGGTGGAGACCGTGTCATCTGCGACGAGATTCTGCTATCGGTGGAGGACGAGACCGAAGTCGCCTCGCTCGACGTGGATGAAGACGTGGTGCACGGGAATATTGGTGTCAACTTAGTGAGCCCGCTCGTCAAGAGTGTGAGTTTCGATAATTCGTCGTTGTTCGCTGAGCGCTCGGATGCGTTCTCCGAGGGACCTTTGGGCCAAGCTGAACTGGATGACCTGGACAAGAACGCATACGTTGTGGACAAGGGAGCGACCAAGATTCGACGGCCGAAGCCTGGCTTGCGTGAAGCTTCGCCGACGAAAGAAGAATTCGACGATCGTGTCCTAGTCGGGGAGCCGAGAGGAGGCGCCGATGTGAGCAGATGTGCTGAAGTCATCCAGACTCCTGGCCTGATCGAAGTCGGGGAGCGAGGTCTGATCACGAAGATGTTCCAGAAGTGCGAAAAGCGCCTCCACCCCGAGTACGAATGGTCTCGTGGTACGGAAGCTCGAGCACGCGCTTGCCGAGGACGTCAAGCGATTAGTCGGGGAGAATGTCCCGCACCCGGGTGGAACGCTTCGGTGCCAGCAGAACGGATCGGTTCCGCGTGGTGTGGAGCACCTCGTTTGGCACGCATCGGATTGCTGCTTCCCAAAAGATGGCGCTAGACCGCGGTCGATGCACGGAGCGTGAGGAGCAAGGGTTCGACAACCAAGGACGTGGTGTCGGCTAGGACGGACGTCAAGACCACCAAGCATGCGTTCTAGCGAGGTAAGTGAAGGGGTGCCAAGATATGGATCAGGGTCAAGTGGTGACCAAGAAGGCAAGGCACGCGAGCAGCGTGCAAGTTGTGAGCTCAGTCGTAAATCTTCCTTAAGCTAGTCTAGTCTAGTGCGCTAACAAGAGTTTATTCTTTTTAGTTAGTGTGCTTGTTCTAGTCTACCACTTCTGCCGTCTTCACACCGCCCGGTCCTCTTCAACGGACCCGCAGCTACCCGACCTAAACGACTTAGGGAGGGAGCGCGACACTTGCAGAGACCATTGATTATGTGACGGGGCACAGAGCACGTTGCACAGAGGAAGTGCTGGAAGTATGCAATACTTCCTGTGAGCTACTGTTCACTAGTCCCTGGTCTCAGGACACTATTATCCAAATAGAGGGTAAGTTTAAGACTGAATATATTTATAGGAGGGCTTAGTTTGGCCTGCAATACAAACTAAAGGTCTCCTATAGTGAAGCCTAATCAACTGAACAATGGTTGGCTCAGAGGATAACGGGTACCTCGTACCCCGAATAGGCATACCGCCTTGCCCCTGTGCTAAGCGAACTATATGTCCTAAGAGAACTCACCTTCTAGCCAATTGAAAGCAAGAACAGTAACATATGCTGCGGCCTCTTAGCCGCACTAAAATGCTATACCGGCAGCGCTAAAGTTAGGCATCCTTAGTCACCATTATCGCTTTTTCGATGGGCCGCAAACGCGTCACTGGGACCGGAAGGAAACCAAGAACCTACGATAGAATCGCTGTCGACTACAAGCACAAAATCGATGTCCTCCGTTTCCTCGATACCGGAGCCAGTACGGGTGACGCGGTCGCCAAATTTTATCAGTCGATTGAAGATCCTGAAGACTAGAAGACAAAACAGAAGCAGTTTTGATCGTGGAAGATTGCCCGTCCGCTTATCGAATACATGTGCAGCCACGGCAAGGGACACCGCAAGAACGCTCGTAAAGTTGGTGACGCAATTATTCTACCCGGTGGTGCTGAGGAGTATCTCGTAGTGTGGATAAACTCTTTGCGACGAGATGGTTGTCCAGTATCAGACCAAATGCTTAAATTCAAGGCACTGGAGGTTGGCAAAGACAGAGGACTTCTTGATGGGCTGTTCTGCGCCTCGCATTCATGGCGAAAGGGCTTCATGCGACGCAACAAGCTGTCGATCCGTTGCCGAAAACGACAAGGTCAAACTACTCCTGAAGACGCCCAGGTAATGGCAGCTCAATTTCGCGAGGAAGTGCGAAGCCTCATAGTTGAGCACAACAGCTCCACAGTCCTCAACGCAGACCAGACCGCGGTTTTCTACGAATATTTGCCGACTAAGACCATCAATGCCACTGGACAAAGAACGGTGTGGGTAAAATGCGGTGGAAAAGACAAGGAGCGAGCAGCAGTAATGCTTCTTGCAGACTGGCACGGCAAGAAGTATCCTCCTGTGATAATCTTCAAGGCCAAATCCGCAAGGACTAGCGAGACGCAGCAGAAAAACCAGGCAAGCCAGGACGGTTTTGGGCCTGTACTGTGGCCAAAGATGAAGCGGTTGCAGGAGCAACACGACTGCCAAATCTACGGCAACCCAACAGCGTGGTGGAACGCAAACATTTTATTGAAGTTCCTGGAGTATCAATTTGCTAACAGACCAAGCATTGGGGAGAAGATCTTGCTCCTCTGGGACGACTTCTCGGGTCATTGAACCCCTGAAGTCGTTGCCTACGCAGCGTCAATCAATGTCATACTCAAGAAAGTGCCTCCGAGATACATCTACGTATGTCAACCCGCGGATGTTGCATGGAACCAGCCCTTTAAAAGCACACTGCGAAACTACTGGGTCGATCGACTCCAAGAGCACACCACCAGTTAGAGGTAGGACGAGCAGCACAGCGGCTCGGGATCAGCGCGCGTATCGAAGTAGCGTCAAGAGATGAAATGCAAGACGTCGCCAGAGATCGTGTACAGGAGATTCGGCAAGAAGATCCATGTTCGACCTTTCGAGTTGTGCCGCTAAGCCGCGACGACATTGCCGCATGGATCTGCTCGAGCTGGGATGGGTTGACAGCTAGCACCATTATCGGCGGGTTTTCTAGGGTGGGGATTCTCGGAGACACTCGTGTAGCGGATGCCGACCTGATATAAAGCGAAGCTGTCGTTGAAGAATTTGTGGATAAACTACGGTGCTTGGGGGCCTTAGGCAAACCAATTCGAGCAGATCAGGATATACCAAGATACGACGAGGACGATTGATCATCAGTAAATCATACTCATGCATAAGCTAAATCGTACTTACTTACCCTTCCCGCGTTACACATACTCTCCTTCTCCCAAATCCCTTAGTTCGCTTAGCACAGGGGCAAGGCGGTATGTAACTACGTAAGTCCGTACTTAATACGGACGGGACCTTTTTGTCCCATGGGATTGACGCCTTGTCAATCCCTATGCAACGTCACACACATTCTGTTTGGTGTCCCGTTACAGATTAACCCTTTCGTTAGCAAAAGGATACCTGAAGTATCTTTTGACGGCGCCATACTGGAATCAAGATACTTTACCGTTAAATTTGGAGTAGCCAGCGAACAATCGACCAATGACATCTCTTTAAAAAGTGAAGCAAGTACTTGCGCTGTTCACATAGAGCTCATACTATTGTGTCTCTGACAGTACTGCAGCGAGCAAAAGGCCCCCGTAGTGCCGCTTCGACGTCTTCATGCGTTCATGGCAGTCAAGAGCGAGGAGTACTTATGTTCCCGAGTGCGCTCGAGTCTCGCCACGGCGTGCGCAACCACGTGAAGAACCTCGTGACGGTGACCAAGTGGCAGCGCCTGACGTCCGAGGATTACTCGCGCAACATCGAGATGGACACGGCCAACACCGCGATCAAGTACCGCATTGGCAAGACACGCACAACGACGAGGAGGATGTAGTTAAGTTCGTGTGGACGTGAAGCGGGGATCGGAGGGCTGGCGGCGCTACCTGGCCGTGAAGCTGATCGAGTACAGGTACGCAGTGGTGCAGTGAACGAATTGACTTTGACTGCCTCCTGCTGGTTCTAACACAACTCTCCTGTAGGGTTGATAGGCGCCGGTGCCATGTTTTGTCGGACTGCACACCAGCTCGTTAGCTACTCGGGTGCCACGTTCGTAGAGACCAATCGATCTGAGACTCTCTAACAGCAAGCAGGAGGTATACAAATTGTCTGTGTTCACGATTCGACAAGAACCTTTCAAGGATGCCGTAACTTCCATAACATGTGAGCGAATTTCGTACGACTTCGCAACGAGATCAGCGTGCTGCAAAATTGCTTTGCTTGGAACCACCCCATTCATCCGATCGCCAAGTTCACTGGCGCAATGCAACTTGAAGCTGACCACATACCAGGACGTTGAGCAGCAGCAAGCGTATAACTTGAAGTGATACTTTCCTGTGGGATTTTGCGGGTTTACAACCCGCAAAAGATAGCGGGATCGGCACGCTATACTGGCCTCATCAACTGCCACATTGTGGCCAATATTTACATGCCGCAGGCATCGCGATTTGAGAATACTGATGATGGGGCAGCAGGGTCTCGTTGTAAGTCGTCGGAGGTGACGGCCTGACGGAAACTCAGGTTCTATCGGATGTAGATAAATCTACGCCATGTCATAATCGATTCCAAGCCAGTAATATGATCCCGAGAGAAAATTGTTGCCTCCTCCTCATCGACCCAATAGTTTCGCATCTCACCTTTGTCGACCAACGTCACGTACCAGAGAATACCCAAGAATCTCATCAGTTCAGCTAGTGTTACAGGTCTCGCTGATGGGGTTCCAGTATCATCTGCGTATGCGTTCGTACAAACAACAATTTGGCTCCAGAAGGATAAAGGAATGAAGGCGAAAAATGCTAAAGTTGCTGAGCTGCCGAATAAATGCTGGCTTTCCTGGCGTAGCTTTGTAGTCGACGATCCGTCAGGGTGCGTGAATAAACCTGGCGGTTGCCCTATCGACGCTGTTGGTGAAAATTGCATCGACGCAATCGCTTCAACCTCAGTAGGACACAAAGCAATTTTCAACTCCTTTCGACCTCGAAAGGTCGATAGGTGTCATCACCCATCTCCTCAAACTCATCCGTTAGGACTGGGATATTCGAAAGTTTTGGGCAGCGACGTCCAGGTCTCTCCAAATTGTAATTCGCATAGGTGTGTTCTTGCATACTGGCAAGCACCACGAATTGCGATGGGTTCAGAAACACTGTGGACATGGTCCTTGCTTTGAAAGCTACATATTCGGACCGACAGATATGACAAATGGTTTTTCAGTTCCGACTATCTAAGCAATAAAACCCCAATTGACACAAAGTTATGACAGTTTATTTTGACCAATAAAAATTCAGGCAGTCGCAGGTATCGAAGTGTCGACCAAGTCAACCTTAAATATCAATTACATGTGAGCACTCGATATGAGACGATACCTCCGACATGGGTTAGCTACCGCGTGTTTGGGTCCATGATGGATCGTAGGCGTTGTGCGTGGGAATTTATTCCCCGATGGGCATGCTGGAGGGTGAATCTAAACTGTGGCGATGTGGGTAGTATTTTATTGATAGTTTAATATGTGCGGTAAATGAACTTTATT
Organism: Phytophthora pinifolia; assembly: GCA_000500225.2. Classification (NCBI taxonomy): domain Eukaryota; phylum Oomycota; class Peronosporomycetes; order Peronosporales; family Peronosporaceae; genus Phytophthora; species Phytophthora pinifolia. The sequence goes on from KV730225.1 coordinate 12,037, forward strand.
CAATCGCTTCTGTATACATTCCTGATTTGGCCCATGCTTTTCTAACATTGTTTTCGCTAATGCTATCCCATGCTTGAATGACCTTCTCGGCCACCGCCCTTCGCTTCTCTTCTGATGACATCTTGCGCATTCGAAGCAGCCGTTCTCGCAGGTTTCTGCGTGGTCCATCTTCCGCTGGTTCGCCACGCACTGCCGCAAGCTCCGCCGACAATGCGAGTGTTCGCAATCGCATCTTGAACGGCCCCATCAAGCCGACATCTAGCGGCTGTAGCACTGCAGTGGTGTTGGGAGGGAGAGGCACAACCTCGGTGCCATATGCCGCGAGACCAGCAACGGACTCGTCCGAGACGTGCGACTTGAAGTTGTCCACGTATAGCGCGAGTGGCTCGCGGTCTTCACTCTGACAGTAGTCGGCCCACACACCTTCAATGAACGCCTTCTTCCAGACGTTCTTGTCCATCGATGCATTCTTTTGGACAGCATAGAATGCACCTTGAGGATAATCGGCTAACGAGTCTTCCACTGTACCGCCAGGCGTTGCCTTGAACACCACCAGCGGGGGCAGCTTCGTGCCATCAGCTGCTACAGTCAGAAGAACAGTGGCTCGGAAAGAGTGTTTCTTTCCCTTGATCTTGGTACTGCCTCGCTTGCCACGATCGGCAATAATGAGCCCGGGGCTCTTGTCGAAGTAGACACCAGTCTCGTCGGTGTTGAAGATGCAACCTCTTGCGTACGTCTTCATCACAGCCACCCCAACTGTACTTGTATACGCGACATGCTCTTGGACGAGCTCTTCAACCGACAACATCGATTGAGACGGCTTCCGGAACGAGAATCCGTTGCGTCGCACAATGCGGCGAACGAGGCGGTGGAGACTAGAGTCACGGCTAACTAAGCCCAGATAACCTGACGTCCATTCTTGAAACTCTTCTTTTAAAAACTCGACGACATGAGTTGTCTTGAGCGGAAAGTCTTCTCGCCTCATGTCCTTGATCCACTGGCGAACATC